>CM056382.1:1445440-1485565 GCA_029718625.1 Synaphobranchus kaupii
TGGATTGCAGTTGATGAAGCCAAGTGCTCCGACTTTGAATATTCCACAACATAGAATTGGATTTTAGCACTCGAAAACTCGCTATCTACAGGCAAAGAAAATCTGAGTTTTGTTCTTTTAGTCATTTTTTCATTGAGATTATGGTAGGAGAGCCCAATAGCCCTGCATAAGATAACGCGAAAATGTGTTCATACTTTTTTCAGTGTAAATAATTTTCATACAAACAAAACACGCTTAATGAATAAATACAGCAACCTATTTCTAGCAATTTTCACCGTTCTTTTCACTGTACTTCTCTCAGTTCTGCTCCACCACCACACCCACCCACACCAGGAGCACTGCGGTTCGAAACATGAGCACTCACCTGCAACCCAGTGATTATTTAACACACTACAGGCCACACGCCGTGCAGAAGAGCTGTCACTGATTACTGAAGAGGTATATCTCTAACTGATTACAACTGGTAGCCTGAGCAGGGCCGCAATTCTCACTCATAATTAAATGCAAGTGTTAATCGCAAAGACTAACCCGCCAAACTGTGTGTTTAATTCTAGATCAAAGTTAAGGATGCATGTCTATTGAATCCAGGCCAATATTTTAATCTGCAACTAATTTTAAGATTCATCGGAAATGCCAGGCATGCCAACCCTTCTCACTTCTCTGTCGGTCTCCCTGAACAGCCTTGGCATTTTGGCAATGGAGGGAATCTCATCCCCCACCCTGTCCGAGCGGGACGGCGTTTAGATTCGCCCATGTCAGATGGCATGGACATATTTGAATATTTTTGCTTCCCCCAGCTAAACCTGAGAGATTGGGATGGCCCCTTGTGTTTTCTGCGTTTAAAATAAACCCCAGGAGAGTTTGGAGATATGGAAATGTATTTTAAGACAGACTGTGTTAGCTTACTTCTTCTGTGTGTTGAACCAATTTAAAACAGTACAAACTCAGAGGGATGAATCCTTTGGGTACGAGGGTCCCTTGGAACTCTGAAATGTTCATAAGTTCGAAAAGTGAAGCCAAGACGCATCAATTTTAATTTGAATAATTTAATGAAATTTTTACTGCCATTACTCTAGGCTTTTTAATAAACAGGCTCTCATTTGGTAGCTATAAATCCTTTTATGAGTTAATAGCCAATAGATTAATGTCCCATTAGAACATTTTTTTCGATGTCAGCTTTCTGAAGGATGCAGCATAATAATGACCTGTCTATAGTTCAAAGCAAGCTATGATGGTTCTTCCGTAAAAGGCATGGCATCAGTGAAGGAACACTAAAAAGAGAATTCTGCCAACAAGCAGTCTGCTTCAGACTATAACCAAAATCAACTTAAACTGTTTCCACCACCAGAAATGAATAAATGCATCCGTCAAACATGCCAAGCAACGCATTGAAATACTTATTTTATTTTACGCTAGAAAGTACTATTGTTTCATGATGCTGTTTCATTATCCACCTCACTGATTTTAGATGGACCCAAGCACACAGTTATAAAGGAAGAGGAGCTTTTTATGAATGGAAAGTGTGACTCACTTCCATTTAAAGCTCAATTATTCACACCAGTGACAATAACA
This sequence comes from Synaphobranchus kaupii, assembly GCA_029718625.1. Classification (NCBI taxonomy): domain Eukaryota; kingdom Metazoa; phylum Chordata; class Actinopteri; order Anguilliformes; family Synaphobranchidae; genus Synaphobranchus; species Synaphobranchus kaupii. The sequence goes on from CM056382.1 coordinate 1,447,013, forward strand.
AAGATAATCTACATACGTATTATAAGGAGGTTGAGAAGCTGGAAAGAACTAATTGCCTATTTTACCTCTGGGTTCACACCCTGTTTGGCTGACTGGTCAATCCATAACTCTTGAGATTTGTCCTGTACATGCATTTTATTATATATAAAAAGTATTAAGTATCTCTATATAAAATTTAGAGCATTGCTGTTGGATCAAGGTAAGGAATTTCTCTGTACTGTCCCTATGCCGCTTTACTACCTCTGTCCAAACCTGGCAAGCACCTGGATTTCAAACAGAAAAAACCTCATTGTTTGCTTGCCATGCAACAAGTGATATGGGGTAAAAAGGTCCCAGCTAATGGAACTAACTGCACTCCTATTACTTCACCAGGGGTGGCGTCGCATTCTGTCATAGACGGTCATGTGTTAAACTGATGTCTCCGAACGTGTGTTTGCCACGGCAACAGTGATGAAAAGCCTCCCATCCCATAGCCATTGACCTTGGACTTTTTGGTTATCGCAGTTTTAAGTCTTTTCATGAAAAGCTAAAAACCTCATTTTTCATATGTCTTTTGACCCTTGGAGAGGGAATGCATAGAAAAAAATCTTTGAAATGATTACACATACTGTACGTTCACACACAAAGGTCTTCAGTGAAAAGATCCTTTCTGTTTCCTGAAAGAGAAATACACAATAGTGTTGTGAATGGTGTGAGGGGTTTTATGTGCAGCTACTGGCTGAAAAATCTTTTAGAGATAAGAAGTGATGCTGAAGTCACACAATTCCAGCAGTATCTGCATTTGACTGGTTTCAAAATTATTTCTTTATTATTTTTTTAATATTTGATTTAAGTTTGAAAGACAAGAATATTGGAGTTGTCCTCAATAAGCCTGTTTAACCAGGATAATTATAGGATAAATATTTGAACCAGGATGTGATTGATTAAGGACAACTCCACAGCCACACTGTCAAATTGATGAACCTTTCTCAAAGACCCTCTGCAAGCCATGTTTTGTATTAGGCTTGTATTAGTAAAAAGGGCATTGGACATTGATCGAAAGGAATCCTAAATTTGCTTGAACCGCCTCTGTCTATCTGGGATTGAGAACATAAAGTTTCACGGACCACAAACCAGGGAAGAAGAAAGTTTGCATCCCTGAAACAAGGCAATGGCCCAATCTCAATGTCCGCCCTCACACCCAATATGTGGGCCAATATGTTTGTTTAGAATAGGCGAGCTGCTCTCACATGAAAGCTGAGCTGAGGAGTCTCTCAAATGGAGGAGACTCAGAACAAAGCATTGCGCAATCCCAAATTCATCAATGAATAAATCTGTCAATCAGTCAATCTTTTGAAGCATATGTTTACATTCATATGAACACATAGCACAAATTCATAATGCATAGACAAAGAGAATGACAAAAATTCAGAACCACTCTGGGAAATTTGTAAAAGTGAAGGAAAAGGGAAAAGGCAGTAGAGGGAAACAGCTAGAAAATGGAAGAATACAATGAACCATCAGTGAACACGAGGTAGTTCGTAATGGTTTGTTTAGCATATTGTCAGTTCACTTAATACATCCAGAGGTGGGGACGTTGGTCACTATTTGATGGGTGGGTGAGATGGCCTTCAGGACTCTGTGGTTGGCTGCTGGTGGGGGGTTTCCCCTCCAACAGGGACTGGGAGGATGTGAGGGGCTTTGCAGCCAACCACAGCCCTGAAATCCTTGCCAGAGGCTGATCTGGGAGACTCCAGATGTGCTGGAGACCCGATGTGGCAGGAAAACAGGAAATGTTGATATGGAACACTGAATACCAAATGTAAGCACCACACACACTGTGGTCAAGGACGCCATTAATCAAGGTCAACATTGTATTATAAGGATAAAATCCTTATGAAAGACCTGGGGACCCAGTTCACTGTTAGCTAAACCATTCATACATTAAGATGTACCAGAATGGCATTCTGAATATTAACAGCCTGCATGAATACAGCTTCACATTTAACATAAATGGCCACATATTGAGTCCAGTCATCTTGTTTAAAGGGTGGGCCCATTCAGTTAAAGTGATGGCTCTCAGTACAGTGCATGCATAGTTGGTCTTGCCCAGTGTAGCCAAGCTAGTCAGATAGTACAGTATTGTAAAAAATAAGAAGAATCAACAGGTGGTGCTATTAATACATCACTCAAATTTACCGCATACATTTTAAAGGTTGGGACAGGGTTTCAATTAAAAGTGAATATTTCAAATTTGAACAGAGGAAAACTCAGGTGATAAACATTTGCTTTAAATTATATATGATCTTTGACAGGCTTAAAATGAGACACAAAAACAGTTTCCTGCTGAACTCTCATCTGCAGAATCCTACCCCAGTAACAAACAAAATTAGTTTTACTGAAAGAGGCTAGTCTCACATGTATATGGTTTTTGTCGACGGCTGGTAACTTGTGAGGTTGTTCGGAAAATATTTATTCTGGGAATGTAGCCTTTTATGACAGGCGTGGGAGTCCAGGCAGGTTCATGGCTGCAGGTGGGTGGGGCCTTTGCCAGTGTGCCCAGTATAATCGCAATCGCATGTCCCCTGATTTTTTGACAATTATTTTTTAAGGAGAAATATTACAATATTTCCAGGGATCCTATATTTGGTATCACAGTTAATATTCAGTGCAATTGTAAGAATTGTGGAGAGAATGAGGGGCAGTTGTCACCTAGGGAGAAGAATTTTGTACTGAATTGCCTTTAATATTAGTTTGGAAAATGTGTTATTTGAGTGTACTGTTTGTAGCTTTTGTAGTCATATACTGTACATCAACAAGCACTGAAACCTTGAATGTGGTTATGAACATGTTTTAATTCTGTAATCCACATTCACGTTCATATTTGTCATGACACAACCCTCCCTGCATTAATAGACATTGCACCCTCAGATGCATCCTGCCAATGAGCTTCACACGCATGCAACTCACATGCTTGAGTGTATCAGTGCCGTGGCAATTCGCCACTTCCTTCAGGCTTCAAAAATACAGCGGGTGACGAATTGGTTTCTGCAGCCTCCCGAACGGATTATGAACTGCGGTTTTGGTTCCGCTGAAGCGTCTGGCATTCTCCTCGCGAGGGTCTGGAGATGACTAGGTCATTAGCGTTCGGGGGGTGCGCCTGTGATTTTAATTGCATCCCCCGGACCCTGGCGGAAAGCCCAAAGCCATCGGCAAGGCGAGCCGTTAACATTATCATATTTATACCTCTCATTCACCGGGGTAAAAAAAAAAAGAGTTTGACCATTCACCCTGAACTTATGTTCTGGAGTTTTCTATCTGGATGAAATAGCAGTGATTAACATTTTCCGGGTGCCAATAAATGCAGCCTGTATAATGTTAATATGCTGGGTGCAAATGTCATTAAACTGCAACAACCTGAGCAACGGGCAACAACACGGAAAAAAAACAGTCTCATTTTGTTCATTTCACACTTAATAAATTGAAGACATGTTTATTACGCCCATTAAATATTTTGGTAACAACCAGGAGTGCTTTGCACAATAATAGGTATTACATTCAAGCGTTTACTATTTGGCAGACAATGTCCATTTTTAACATGTAGGGTCTTCCATTTCAGATTGTTGGAAATAAAATGGTAATTTCATCCCACAGGGCAATTACTCTACATGTTGCTACCTGGGTGAATCTGTTTTTTTTTTCCTCTTCTTTTGGCATCTGACTGAGAAAGACTGCTTTTGTTTGCAGTTGCTGTCTCTCAAGAGGCCTAAAAAAGCAAGTATGAGCAGCAATAAATTTAAACTCGGGCCAGCTTTGGTTTGTATAGCTCAAAGGGCCACCTTTCGCACAGCTTGTAGGGACGCATTATGACGTTAAATTAAATGTCATCTCTTTTTTTAAGGTCTGCATTTGTCTTTTCCGTTTGTCTCTGGATTCATTTTTATTTCATCCTGAGATTGGTGTTTTCTGTTTGCTTTCTCACAGGAGAGTGTGACTCAGAGGGGTTTAATGGACAGTCCCCCCTTTTAAAATGAGATGCAGTGGGCACTCTTTTCAAGATTTCTTTTGTTGTTGTGCAACTGCAGGGGTACAACAGGTATAACAGCAGGGATCTGCTTCACAAAAAGGGGGGGGGGGGGGGGGGGGGGGGGGCGAGCAGGACCCCCACCACATCTGGCAACCCCCCGCCCCCAAAAAAAATAAAAAAAGCCTTCCTTAATAAGCCACCAAGCCTTCCTTAATAAGCCACCAAGCCTTCCTTAATATCGAGGCACGTGTTAAAATCTGCGCTGATTCCCCCTTGCCCCAAAAGAGTGTTCACTTCTGCATTTCACTCTCCACGTCTCGTTTGTCGAAATGCAGAACGAGCTCCAGCTGTTTTATGTGCGGCGTGGAGTGGTGTGCTGCCAGTTTCTCCCAGAGAGCCTGGCTCTTATGGGAAGCAGCAGAGCCTGTGATTTTATGGGGATTAATAAGGAGGGCCGGGGAAGCCATTTCAAGCCAGGTTTCATCAGCGCAACTGGAGGGCACAGATGGTAATTAGATAAAAAGCAAATTTCACACTGACACCCGATGCCCATATTCATAGTCTCAAAGTAGGAGTGTTGCAGCCCCTAGATCTGATCACTGAGTTATCACCTGTCCATACCCTAGCCACATCCTTGAGATAAGATCATCACTGTACTCACTTTTATGAATATGGGCCCCAAAACATATTTCACAGATTTGTTAAGACCACAAAAAAAGACATAAAACTACTGTTCCAATGCAAAAAAAAAAGGTTTATTAAATCATGGCAATCACAGATTACAGTTCTTGTTTATAAGCATTCTTTGGGAAAAAAATTATATATATATATATATATATTTGTGTGTGTGTGTAATTGTAATTTTCGGTCCCATCACTGTCACTTCCTGTGTTAATGGGGGGAGGGCAGGAGTCCTTTCCTTTCTCAAATCCAATTTCTTCTACAAGGTAAAACATCTTTTTTCTATGGAGGCAGGGGATGACCTGCCCACTAAAACCCTCCCTCTCTGGGTGACAGTATGTTCAGTTCTATGTTGCATTGTGGGATTCCCTGCCACAATCTGCAGTGGCATTGTCAGGACTTGGATTCCAAACCGTTGGGAGCGGCATTGAGGGCTAGTGCTGTAGCTGGATATGCCACCTGCTAGCTTGGTATATTGTATACAAGGGTGTCATTGGGTTGCTGCTTCTGCCTACTTTTTACTGTTCTTTACTGATCTTCATTTCCTTCTGTTATTTTTTTATTCATCCCACAGTTTTCATTGCTGAAGCTATACATTTATGGGCACTAACAATTTACCGAAGCTACTTTAAACAAGATTTGGCTGGGCTACCTTGAAATCCAAATGTACCCTGTCCATAACCTTTACCTTACCAGGACATTTTATCTCTCACTCAGTGAATCAATGACAGTTCATTGGACACCTGGATAAGGGGCAACTACAGATGGAAAGCTGCCAATTGAGAAAGTTGTGTGGTAATATGGCAAAAGTTGAAATTTTCCACTACCACTGGAGTGGCTCATGGTACTAGATAGCCTCTATTGAAAACCATTATTTCCTGTACGTTTTGACCCATGTGAAAACCTCTGTCTGTAGGCCCTTAACTCCCGATTTGGTGTTGTGGAAATGTGTTGTGCAAAGAAATGGGAGTTCACCAGCTTGTTTCAAGGTATAGTGTAGGGGTCACACATTTTTTTGAGAAGCAGGCACAATCTGGGGGACCATGGGGACAGACAGCAGCTTTACTCACAGCACGGGCAGATAGACTGTCATCCACACAAAAAGTTGAGTCCCATCCCCCACTTTCCGGAGCTTTGAAGCGCCATTTTCGTAGCATGCTAGCCTTCAGACATGAACAGGATTTTTTTGTGTGATCATGGTGACTGCTTACCATTTTGTTTCACCCCTGGAACCCATGAATCACCCCCTCACTTACCCTGTGTCGACTGCAGGGTGTACCTGCGCATACACAATTATCTTTACAGGAACGCACATTAGTAGGTGTTTCATTTTTAACAAATTCTCTCTGCATTACTCTCAATGTGTTTTTTAAGTGCAATTCATTCCTTTAAAAGTAAACTTGGTTCTAAAAACAACATATTTAAAATAAGACAGTTGGAATTTAACTCATAAAAAAAAACAACAAGATGTATTTATGTGTATTTAATGACACCAAATAATGTGTTATTGATATCCCACCCATCTCCAGAAATCCCACCCGTGATTATACATTCGTCCCCATCTGGCATCAACACATTTCCTCATCCATACCTAACTCTGTAAGACATTTTCAATTCTCCGAACCTCCTCTGGAGAGCATCTCCAAACCCTCTTGAATTTTGACCGGATAAATTGACTCAAGTGGAAACTTTGATAAAAAGAGGGGAACAGAGGAAAGAAAAAAAATGAGTGAATGCCACAAAAATGAGTGAATGAGAGATACGCGAGGCATAGAAATCGGGGGTAGCAAAGCCCTTAGGGCGTACAATCAATATTACATTTTTCGTCGCCACCTTCATAGCCGATTGTAAATGGCTTGTGTCAAAAATAATAACAGTTTGAATCAAGAATGCAATTTCATTTTTTTGGTGCTTGGGCCTCTCTGTCTTTCTCCTTCTCGCTCTCTTCCATTGTAGCCCTCCTGTTAATGGAACCACTGGAAGGAGTCTTTCCCTGGTGTTTCTCCACAGTTTTTGTCTTTTTTTTATCAAAGATTGGGAGGTTGTTGTTGGGGGGGGAGGAGGGTGTCAGCCATTTGTTTTACAAGGTGAATCTCTGCAGGAATGAATCCAATAGGCGTGTTTGGTCTCATGCCTGTTTTGTGAAGATTAAATCTCCTCTCTCCACTGTTGTGGCAACACTCAAGACAGTGATAAGAAAGATGAGCTGTGCTAATTCCTCTGTGAGAAGGACATAATCTTCTGAACACAAGCTACAGATTCTCCTCCTGAAATGACAGTTCCTCGAGTAAAAGTCTGGCTTTCGGGACGTGCGCTTTGCAAGAAGGGCACTTTGTTTTCTATGATTCTCTCAGTCTCTCATGAATAAGGTGGTGAGGGTGGGAGGAATGCCAACTGGCTGGCGAGAAATAATTGATGATTCAAAATGTATGTAAATCATACTTTTTGTTTTCATTTGCATGTAATTATATTTGTTGCATCCCAGTTCAGCTGTCGCCTATCAGGCTGCCAAAGACACCAAAGGAATTTCCGACTTCAGAATCATTAATTAATTTATCTGCCACCTCATTAAAGTGGTAGATTAATTAAGAGATAAATTAGTTCATCTGCCATTCCAGATTTTTGGCAAGTGGAAAGTGACTTGATGGGTCAGAACATTTGCGGGCAGGGTGGGATATGTCTGTGGAACCGGCAAGAGCTTGCGCTAATGCAAACAATAGCCCCCCACCCCCCACTCCTCCCCCCACCACCACATTGTGTGGTTGGCATCTGCCAGGCAAGAACCGGGTGAGACTTCTCAATTCTCCCAGGCAAAGCCAAAAAAGAAAATCTAGCATACATTACATTAGTCAAAGATGGACATACAAACATCTTCCTTATTTCATCCGCTGATTGAAATTCGGACTCCATAATGTGTGGGTAACATGGTTCGAAATATTACTATTTGCCCACAGTGGGATGCGGAGAGAAAATAAGGAAGACCCATGAGATTGAGCATGCTAGTGCCACCCTACCAAATTTACATAGCGTATTTTAGTGATTGGACAGGCCTATAGTTATGCATGGAAAGCCTAAATTGAGGAAAAGACCAGAAAAAAAAAAAAGGTTGATAACACTTACTTCTTAAATATTTAATACATTCACTGGAACCATTCCAAAGAGCTATAGAAAGGAAAAATAACCTTAATGTTCTCAAGATAAATTTATTAGCATCATAAATCAATGCTTCATACAGGATGGACTTTACCTGGTAATTCAATGGCATCACAGCCATAGAGACTGGCTGCAACTTCTACACCGCTTAACAAGTATGAACAATTTCTTTAGGTGAAGCATAAAATCGTACCAGAGTATTACAAAGGGTTATCTGGAATCTGGTCTGAAACGAGAGTAGACACTTAATGAACAAATGTGATAAGATGTTCAAAAGACACGAAGCAACCAAAGACAATTTCAAGGAGTTGTCTCATTTAAAACAGGGCCTTAATATGGTTTGTTATATTCCATCTCCGTTCCTATGAGCTGCACAAAGAGCACCTTACTTGTTGGTGGGAGACGAATTACACAGTGGAAAACTGCGGCAGAATTAGTGTTCAGTTAAGAAATTAAGGACTGGGCCTCTGTTCCTTATTACAGGAAACACCATTATTTTCAGTGTGTGCATATTGAAAATCTAAATGCCACTATAAACACGCTGGAAAACGCCAGTGAAACAGCCAGGAAAACAGCGCCTTCTAAAAGAAAGCAATGGTTGTGCTCCCGTCTAATCGAGTATTTATAGTTAACAAGCAAAATGACTGTGGTATAAGAAAGCTCTCCGTCAGGCCCTGACATGACATTGTTAAAGCAATGCTCTAACAATGTTGTATGTTGTTTTATGTAAGAATATTGACATACTTTTTATCCTTAGTTTGAGATGATCGTAATGTCAGCCTTTAACTGTCAAGCCTGCACAAGCTTACGTACATTCACATATGCATGCGCGCACACACACACATCGACACACAGACGAACGCAAACCCTTTCTTCTAGCAAATGATGCGGCAGAGAACATCAAAACATCAAAGCAAGAACGATAACTGTGGATGGGAGAAGAAACAAGTGAAAGAAAGCAGCTCTCTGAGCTCAAAGAAGAAGGAAGAAATACTGTATAGCACTCCTTGAGATATGCATGGGATTACACAGTTTAACAAGCAGTTTAACACAGTTAAGCAGTGGAGATCATAATCGGTTAGCCTGTGAACCACACTGTTTGACAATCCACATTTTTAATATTAGACTTTATTTTTTCTTGGTCAGATGTCTGTCTCCATGGCGATTTATATAGCGCACAGTTTTAATTTTACACAATATCCAGTGATACAGCTGGATAATTTCAGAAGGAATGCAGGTTGAAAATTGCACTGTTCCTAACTGGGATTCAAACTGCCAAGCCAGTTGCCAGCAGCCATACCACTCTGTAGGCTTCTCACCAAGGCCCTCAGAACAAGTCAAAAACCATAGATTCATACCAATGTAAATAATATACATGCTGGTTGATGGCGCTAGCATTTAATTATACATAAATATAATAATATATTTGAATGTTTGCATTTTTTAAGGAAATAATATACGAAAGCGTGAACTACACATTTGGTAAAAAAACATTTTTTTAAAGTGGCTGTGCTATAAAACCAAAATGGATCCACCCCCCTCCTCCTCCTCACACTCTGGCAGTGTCCATGATCAAATGCAGACATTTTTACACCTGTACTTTGGAAACTTGCTGTCACATCTAAAGGGGAATCAGCAGGAAACTCTAGGAGCCAGGCTTATCTGAATGGAGTGGCCAGGCCCCACAGGGGTGTGGTGAGAGGGAAGGGGATTGGGGGTGAGTACTTGGGGAGCCAGTGAAGTACGTCCATACCACGGTGAAGTGGGGCCCCTGAAAAGGGACACAGCATAAATGTCTGAGACACACACACATGCACTCACACAGATATATGCACACACAAATACACACACCCATGCACACCCATACACACATGCACAGACACGGACATGTGCACACACACACACACACATGCATGGACACACATCCACACACAAACAGCTGGCACTGTAAGCCTCCTTAAATGTACCTTGAGTTCTACAATCCTATCAACTTCATCAGAAGAAATTATTTTGTAAGGCCTGGCAATTCAACTCCACAAGGATGAATGAGAAGGGGAAAAAACAGGCAGAAAAGGCAGCTTGTTGCACCTGCCAGTGCAGGGATTCATTACTGTTAGCATGATGGTGATGACAATTACAAATAATAATAGCTATTTATTGAATCATTCGTTTCACAGAAGCTCTTATTTACAATACAGGTGTTATAATTCCCCGAATATCACAGGAGCCATTGCAACAATAACGCACAAAGAAGAGCCAGAATTGGCTGTCCATGGAGCAGAAATACAGCGCGAAAACAAAGGATGTGTGATAATAAAAACACAGCATCCGCCAAATCCAAGAGCCATATGCTCACATCACGCCGAACAACTTTACACTACAACCGTGTGCTTTCAAACGGCAGGTTTCCACTTCCTCTGAGGCTGTTGCCGTTTCCGGAGAGGGCTCCACCCCCCGCAAGGGTTTCCCAGGCGAGAGTGTGAGGTAACACCCTGCTGTGGAACATAAAGAACTGCCCCTCGGGGTGTCATAAGAAGGTGATAAAAAAAGGTTTCCACCTCCCTGAATGAAAGCAACTCTGATTTGTGGAGCAGGTGAACTGTTTCAGGGCAGAGTAGGTGGGCTGTCACAAGACCCTACACCCCATTCCACAAAGTGAGAATTTACACCCCTTTAATGGTCTCCGGTCTCCTCTTACCCCTGTAAATTAAGCACAATATTTTAAGTCCCATTAAGACCTTTCATTATGTCCTGATGTCTAGGTGTTTGACATGAGTGGGACAATTTGAGGCGTCTCAACCAAGAGGTTGAGGATATTTAGGCATGTTTTTTAAGGGGAGGTACCACCCATGTATAGCAGGTACCACCCATCTTTATCCTATCAAAATTAAATTTTGGTAGTTGAATATACACATAGATATAAGACATGTTTGTATTATAACTTTTCATTCTTCAGTTTTTAAGATAAAAGCCTCTGTAAATTACCGGCTATTTCATCGAGGAAGCTGTACGTGAAATGTCGTGCCTGTACCTTCTACCAAACTTCAGAAAACATCAGTTAAAGATTTGCAACTGATGAAATGTGTTTACCCACAAATGTGATCAGCTATTTGTATTTAGCCCTCTGTCATCATGACAGTATAGGAAATAGTCAAATATGGTCTAGCCAGCTATATGCTCTAGAAAATAAACTTTCCAACGATATCCCACTCAATCAGTTCAGTCCTAAAATCGCATAGACATAATACCATGAAATATGCTTACAGAAGCTAACTTTTTACATTGTGTACTTAGCGAAGGTGGTATATAATCATGTAAACAAACTATTTTGTTTCATTCATAATATAATCGTTTTGTTCATAATATGATCAGTATTGACCAGTATTTTGTACATTTTATGAAACTAGAGTAATCATAGAAGCAAAATATCAAAATATCTCAAAATTGTTATATGCGATGAAAATCATGAAATTCCGGGTGGTGTCTCCCCCTAACATTTTTCCAGTTTTTTTCCTCTCTGGAAAATAGTTTGGAACTGCATGACAACCTGTTCTTTAAATAGTGCTATACAGAAATAAAGACTGGTTCATTTGTTGATAAAGTGGCAATGACCTGAGTAGTCATATTCATAAAATCAATAAATAGAAGTGACATGAAAGTGATTTGTTCCAGAAATTACCAGATGTGTGCGGGTTATGTCCGTCACTTAGATTCCCACACAATTATCATTCTATAAAAGGTATTATTACACCATAGCACAGGCAGTAAATCCTCCTCTATTACTGTAAATATAAAGAGAGGTACAGAGGAACGTCATCGTCGTCCAAAGTTGTTTGCTTCTTGTTAATGGACTTAAAAGCAGTGCCAAGACCAAATACTTCAAGAGAGAAAAAGTACATGGCATGAGAAAATAAACACAGGCCAACATGGAAAAAAAAAATCATATTCCAACAGTTTTTCCCCGCCACTGTCTCATTGATACTTGCCATCCGCCATTCTGTAAAAGAGGAAACCTCGAAAGCAGATTCTCTCACACAATCAGAAGTGGTAATTGTCTGCCATTCCTTAGAAACCCCCCCCCCCCCTTGCTTTATTGCTACCCACCACAATATTGATCCTCTCAATCACGACAATGACAGCGGAGATTGTCACACCACTTTAACATCATGAAATATGCGAACAGTAAAAATGCGAGAGTGTGACACCATTAGAGTGGGTCCTGCACTTTGCGCTTATTCACTGATTCATTAATTCGTTGATTTATTCATTGATTTATTGATGGAATAATTCATTCATTCAGTGTAATCTGACTGCGGCTTTGCCTCTATGCAGGTTCATAATGCAAAATTTGCATTGTGTTACTTGCTTTCAGTATAGACATTAAATTACAGCTAATGATAACAAAAACAATTATTGTAAAATTACAATAATCTGAAGCATTGTAAACATATTTCTAAAAGCTAGTTAAGTGAATTTCCCCAACAGAATGGTTCCACGTGCATTGATGTACATGGCATTGTTACCCAACTACTTCGCTCAGATTACCAGACTATTCATTGGGATTCTACATTCTGAATCCTGTTTGAAGGAGTTCTGTGTTCTTCCTTCACCAAAAACCCAGGTAAACCACCTGGGTCAAGTTTCACGTACCAGTGGAGATAAGAGGCCTGGTGTGCACTGAGCCTTACAGACTCACATCTCTACAACTGGGAAATGCACCTGCCAACTGGGTCCATAAATTTCCTGACCTCTCACCTTTCCCAGATTCCTTTGTGCACAGTGTGCTAAGAACTACTGGTAGAAGTACAGTGAGCACCATAATGCATTGGACAGTGACACATTTTTTGTTAGTTTGGTTCTGTACTCTAGCACTTTGAGTTTTGAAAGGATACAATGAGATTGAAGTGCAGACTGTCAGCTTTAATGTGAGGGTATTTTCATCCATATCGGATGAACCATTTAGAAATTATAGAACCTTTTGTACATAGTCCCCCCCCCATTTTTGGGCATCAAAAATATTTTGCATTCGGGACTAGGGTGGGACTAGATTTAGCTGTAAATTACACTGGAGCAGTATGGAACACATGGTTGGCTAAATGGCTCTAAGACATCAATGGTCTGACATATCAAACAAGCCTTAAAAGATCACTCTGCTGCTGGATATGCAGTAGATATGGATGGATAACTTGAAGGGTTTCTAAGTGATCCATCCATATCTACTGCATATTTGGCAGCTGAGTAATGGTTTGAGGCTCGGCTGATACCTCAGACGCTTGATGACTTACAGCCATTTCGCCAACCATGTATTCCATACTGTTCCAGCCTAATTTACAGCTAAATCTAGTCCCACCCCCCAATTCCCATAGAGATCCATTCAAATGCAGAGAAGTTATTGTATAGCTTGTAAGAGTACCAGCAAATAAGATATCAAGAGTCTTTTGATGTTGTTGAGTCACAAACATCAGGAAGTCATGGCATGCAAAGAATATGCGACCAAATGTAAAAAATTATCCAATATTTTTGATGCCCGAAAATGGGGGGGGGGGGTTGGGTGGTATGTACAAAAGGTTCTATAATTTCTAAACGGTTCATCCAATATGGATGAAAATACTCAAATTAAAGCTGACAGTCTGCACTTCAACCTCATTGTCATTGTATCCTTTCAAACACAAAGTGCTAGAGTACAGAACCAAACTAACAATGAACTACTCACTGTCCAATGAATTATGGTGCTCACTGTATAATATAGTATATTCTCTTTAGAGAATGGTATATACAATTTTATGAGACTGATTTATTATACTAAAACCATGCCACCAGTTGTATAAGGATGGTAGAGGCCTGTCCCATATAAAAGGTGCTGCCCGTGTGAGGACTTTTACTAATCATCTTACTCACTGCCACCAGATTTGTACGCATTTCCTACACACCACAGATTCCACACCACAGGCTCTGTAGCCACACCTACCCTTGGCAGTTAAGCCAAAAAGTTCATTTTGGACCCATCTCTATATATTCTTGCAGTGAGTGTGTCCACCGTAAACTGAAATCTTTCAGGGAAACTTTATTACAATTAATTTTGTAATATGGTGTTCCCACTGTGTCCAAAATGTACCATGAGTCCTCCATGATGCAGTTATTTAAAAAATATATTTTTAGCTTTATTGGACAGCACAGCGTACAGAGACAGGAAGAATGGCAGTGAGAAAGAGGGAGAGACGTGCCACAAAGGTCGCGTGGCCAGATTCAAACCGCCAACGTCGTGGCTCGCAATGGGAATGATGGACGGCGCTCTTACAGACTACGCCACAGAGACACCCCCATGATGCACAGTTTTAGACGCCACATGCATATGTCGTCCTTTGGGCTTGTGAGTTCTGTAAGTAAACCATATTTACGGCACTGATTGCTTACTGTAGCCAGATCACAGTCATGGTATGAATGTCGTCACAGAGTGAAGTGACAAAACGCTTCTGTCACAAACACTTCAGTGTCCGTGTTGTGTGTAATCTGAGGAAATGTCACCCAGCCGCGACATTTCCAGTGCGAGGACGCGACCAAAACGATTCCAGCAGAAGAAATCGCACGCACGCCTCGATGCGCACACACGCGCATACACACGCTGGCCTAATGAGCATGTAAATACGGAGACTGCACATCCTCGGTTACACCGACACAGTAAACAAAACGTAATCAGATTACTCGCCAATCTATTACATTTCCTGGTGGCACATGGTATTCAGTTTGGACCATTTTAACATGTCTGTGTTGACACGTGTGTTGATGGGGCTGACGTCTGTGTTACACATATGATGCATACGCTTAAAACAAAACATTCATTTACAATTTCTAACTACGGCAAAGGTCTTTATTCAAGCATTTAGTCACAGAAAGACCCACTTGGTTTAGTGCAAATACAGTACCCCCAATAACTTAAATAAATCTACTCAACCGCTGCTTTGTCTTCCACTGCCTTCCACATTAATGAGTGATTTTCACAGCAATTAAGAAAAAACGAAAATGTTGCATTTCATTGTAATAGTGGGGCCTCCTGCGGTGCCCATGCCACCGTCCCGCAGCTTTTTCCCTCCTGCGGGAACACCCGGCTCTGTGCGATGTCCGTCTTGTTGCTTGATGATCTTTTAACCCACAATAGAAGGAATCTGTTCAACATCCATTCACGCAGACCAGTCCACTATGCCACCCCAGAATACAAAACTTCACAGTCCTGTGTGGAAGCACAATTTATCAACTGTAACAAATTATAGTAGGCGGCCTTTGGCTTTGGTTGGGCAGACATGCATGCCGATAAAATAAATTTTACTGTGATTACTTAGGTAAGCGAGTGTGATTGACTCTTATTACGTGGGCAAACACTGAGATACTAGTGCAAGGAAATAGGTAGAACGCAAGAGGCTACAAGGGGCTATCAGTAAAGACAAGACAAGGTAATCACAAGGAACCACAGGGTCATATCTCTGAACAGGGCTATTATTAACAACTACACAATCTGCTTTTAGCCCATAGAGCACAGATGCAGGGTATGAAGAATCCATGCTCATTACCATTGCATTGTAGGTTATAAGCAACGCAATAATCAAATAGGGCATTGCTCCACTTGGCACGTTGGAACAGCTACGTTGTTTCCATCTTTCACTTTTAAAAGCTTTCCATTCCAAGTGTACAAGCAGATCTTTTTTTGGAACCCCCAGTGTGTGCAGGGGGGAAATCGATTAGAAAACTGGTCACTAGCGAGCAGCCTGCATTTAAAAAAAAAAAAAACGAAGGCAAACTTGGCTGCGCGCGTGGCAGTAGATATCAGAATAGTCCGCGCTTAAATCAATAGCTATCCCCAGGCTCGCCAGGCCTGTCATAAATCATTGTTTGCCGATCCCTTGTCAGGTTGGGCTTGGTGCATTAGGCGCCTTTTCGGTTTCCTAATTATTCCAACACGGAGCGCGGCGAGAGGGATAGGTAGGAGCGGCGTGTCAAGGCGAAATAAGATGTATGCCCAATAAACTGGTGGGGGAGTGACAGAACGATGACAGCTCTGTTCCCCCGAACACAGCATCATGTAAAAAAAGAAAAAGAAGTGGCCTATCTCAGACTTTGTGAGATTGGCCAATCCCCTCGCAGTTCTCCTTTGAGGCAGACGTGTGGTGTCTTAAACAAGGATCTGCAAGCATCACGAGGCCTTAGATGTTTGAATAAGCCAGCTGAGCACAGGGGAGTATATTTTACACTTCTTTTTGCCCCAGATTCCAACAAAATGCCAGCTACTTTACATCTGCTTCCCGGGCCCTATTCCTCATAGATGGCTAAGTGAGTTAGCTGGCTAACTACGCTGTGTAAAACCTGGAACAGTGTTTTCGCTAGTTCATTTCTTCCATATTCGGGGGGTTTCCGAGTTTTACTCAGCACAGTTAGCCAGCTAACTGAGTTATCACATATGAGGAATGGGGCCCTGGAATAATAATAATAATAATAATACTTGTAGTATATTTATCAATTTATCGCTTTCCTCTGTTGGGAAGAGGGTCTTATCTTGAGCAGGTGTGGCCAATGCTTAAAATGGAGAGCCACAGGTTGTTATTTTCATTTTAAACTCAATCATCAATTCAGGTCCAAGACCGAGGGTGAGGTGAGTTAACTCTGCTTTAATTGATCAATTAAATGCTGAGTAACAATGAAAACCATTACACCTCATGGGTCTACAGGGCTGGGGCCCCTGATTTAGAGAAGCATGACACGTGAGAGAAGCTATCATGGTAAGATACATTCTTAGGGGCTACAAGAAAAACAATACAATTGCAAGAGAACAGACAGTTGCACGGTAAATGAGCAAGTTGGAAAACAATGCTGAAATGTAAACATGGTGTGATGTGATTGCAGGCTACAACCGATGACATTTCTCCCCTGCAGATTTTACACCAATTTTGTGGTGTAAAATCAGCAGTAGCAGGGATGCGAAAAATACTGCCATTCATTACATGAAAAGGACCAATAATTGGTATCATAAGCTGGTATTTTCATGCCCATTACATTTTGTGTGTGACCAACCACGGTTCACTTTGTTCAATGAAATTTGACAATCAAGCAGCAGCAACCAAACAAAGTATCAAGGCAAGAAGTGCATCCTGTTTTGCTTTGCGTTAATGTATGCGGCACGGTCCCAGCTTCCAGTTTGTCACGCTTTCATCATGATCCAGTCGTAAATTTTCCTGGATGTTTCTGGTTACTTCCAGTTGCTATTTCCAAGCATGTTGCTAATTTCAATAATGTACGGCATGGGTGCTGTCAGATCTTTAAGCAGTCAGATGGCAGAATTGGCTTGCCAGCATATGTGGCGATTTTAAAGCTTGGTGTAATATTTTGTATTCTGAAATCAGAATGGTCACTTATTCTTTTAATTTAGATAAAGCCCACCTCCTTATTCTGAACAACCAATTATAACATTTGAAACATTTCCACACATCAGGACAAATAGTGGAGAAATGGATGCCATTGATAACAAAGGCTGTGTTTCTGACAAATGGAATGTTTCATGAAATTTCATGAAAAGTTATGCCTTTGTGCCTTTAGTTAGCAAAATGGTATAAACTGTGCCATAAATTGTTCCAATTTCATCCACCAATAATTATCTTAGTGTATCAATTGTGGGTTTGAAAGTGTTTCCAGGCATACCAGTCTGCAAATAAAACTCCACAAATTCACATCAACTTAAAATGTACATTTAATAAGTGGTTACATTACATTACATTACAGTCATTTAGCAGATGCTTTTATCCAAAGTGACATCCAGTATTTCTCTCCTTGGGCTGTACAGTGCCTTCTGAACGTTTCCGCCCCTATGTAATAGATAAGTATTCATCTCTTTGTATTAACAACCCAAATTGGGCCAATTTTAATCAATTTTCTTCAGAGATAGTAAATAGTAAATAGTAAATAGCTTAACAAGGTTTGCCTATGTTGATTTCGAACACATCTGTATATAATAAATATCACCCACTTTGTGAGGTCTCACAACTGAAACCGCAGATCATGCACAGCAAAAATGCCGGTGTAAATCTAACACTGCTGGTGTACATTTTACACCCCAGGGTATTTATATGAGACCACGGTCTCATATACACACCGTAGGGTGTTACATTATTTTGCTGTGTGGTGGTGGTAAATGCTTGTGTAAATGACTGTAAGTCTAAAATATTTAAAGTAAAAAAAAATTTTTGCATCAAAAAAGGTGTTGAATTTATGGTTTTGGTGAAGGGGGGGAGAAATATGTCAATGCATTAAACTTTCAAAATGTAACAGGACATTTGCAAACATTCAATGGGGAGGGGGGTATTTGCTAAGTAACATTATAAGCATGAGCGGTATGCGCTGATAAAGTCTGATTTTATGCACAATAAGAAATCTAAACAGTTTCAGACTACAAGTCATGCTATTTTCAGTGCTGTCTTCAGTGCTAGTATCACAACTGCCCCAGCATTCCTGGTAAAATTACCCAGTTTCAGGGCATAAAACTGAACAAAGAGGAGGCTCGAGAATACAGCCGTTTAAATGGGTTAAGTGAATAGGGAAAGAACAAACTGTAACACTGTAATATGGAGCAGTTAAGTGCAGGGGATACGGTATAGGTTTACAGGGTCATTAACTTTTCAGCGGTAAGCAGGTAAATTCTGTCGCCACTGACCAAATTGCTTTAAATGCACAGCAATTAAAGGGTTGAGGCAAATCCTTTAAGGATGAGAAAAGTACATTTTCTGTAGTAAGACTCCTTGTAATGAGATTATTGTACTGTACAGACTTCTCTCTGTACAAAAAAGGCATGCTTTACAGTGATACACTGTACTGAACCGGCTGAGTCTCACGTTAATTACCAGATTACTCATTCTAATTAAGAAATCTAAAAGACTGCTTAAATAATTCATCCATGTGCAGCGCTGCACTTTCCATTATTGTATTCTACCTCTTTAAATTCTATTTTCTTCAGAGGGTGCCGCTTGCTATCCCAATACCAGGAACATGGTTCTTCGATCATCATTTTCAAAAAATAAAGTGAGCTTGCTTCGAGTAGTCCTCACACGTTAAGTAATGTCTTAGCATATCGTGGAAAGTGCATAGGTGGTCTTCTTTGATATCAGTTCAGAGTGGTAATGCGTGGGTTTGAAAATGAATGAGCCACCCGCGTTTGAATGCTTCCAAGGCCTGTGTCGCCTCGCATGCTTTCATAAACAGCTTGCGAGCATGCTGCCAGTCTGCCACCTAAGTTGCACAGAGTAAACAGTGGCTTGAGCAAGATTGCTGGGATTTCGAACATGTTAAAAGTCACGCGTGCGAGTGAGCGCCTTTCTTTTTGTTCTTTTTGATGGCGATCACGTCTGACAGTTCTCCAGACATTCCTTCTACTTTGCATTATTTATTTGAATGTTGCAGGTGGGCTTATCCAAGGTGGTGAACGAGTCTTAAGTTCGACACATTTACGCACTTAAACAGCTGGATGTTTACCGAAGCAATTCAGGTCAAATCCTCACTTCCTGGAGGCCAGAGCAACAGCACCCACTTGGGAGTTAGATCTACGACCTTTTAGTCTCGCTCCCTAACAACATCAAACCAGGCACTTGGCACGTCTCGAAACAGGAACAAAACATTTATTACTGCAAATGTTTCATGGACACCTTGGGCTGTTTCTTACAAAGATATTAATAGCGACTTACCTTTCTTCTTGAACATTTGCATCTTAATTCATTTTCTGATTATGAAAGATTTAAAAAAAAACCTTTATCAAAGTGCATACCAAGCTCACACCAAGTCAGTGGTCGAGTTCCAAAGTACATACTTGCTTACTACTGAGATCACAGCCAAGATACTTGAATGTCATGGTTCTCCTCCTCTCCCTTTACTGGCTACCGGTGGTGGCCAGAGTAAAATAGAAAGTCTCTAGCCCTGGCCTATGGGGCAGCATGAGGAGCAGCTCCCTCTTATCTGCAATATTATTAAACTTTTCACGCCCATCAGGCCGCTCTGCGCCACAGACAATGGCCGCCTTACAGTCCCCTACCTAACGGGCCCTCCTCGTGATCATGTCTCTTCTCTATGCTGGCCCCCCAGTGGTGGATTGAGCTCTCCACTACAATCAGGACAGCAGAGTCACCGGCCCATCTTCTGCTGAAGACTGCATCTATTTGCCCTCGGGTCAAAAATGACCCTTTTCTTAGTTTAACAGCAGTGAAAACCCCCTAAATTAAAAATTTTCAGCATGAAATTTGATTACTTTTCCTGGAGTGACCGTACCAATAGAAAAAGTTAAACAATGCCCTTTTTTACATTTTTATAAAAGCAGTACACCATCAAGGTACAAAGATTGCCTTAGTCTTTTTTAACCCTGCAGTCATTAAATCAGAAATCATAATCAAATGTTAAGCGCCACGCATCTATTACAGCAAAAGACAATTAAAAATCAATTATGATGTGTGTTTTGTAGTAAATATGAGTGTTGTAGACAGTTTGGACTGTGACGTAGGGAAGCACAGTTATTCACAGATTTATTGATGAATGACAGGTTGTTTCAACATAAATAAATAAAGATAATAAAATAAATAGATAATAAAAAATAGATATAGGGTTTAAAATTCAATGAAGAAGCTTTATCACAAGGGGTCTGGTGAGGGTGGGTCATTTTAACCCTATGGACATGGGGTGCATACATAATATAAATTTTTAAGTCTTAAAGGGATAGTTCGGAATTTTGGACATAATGTCTCAATTACGACTTACCCATGATGTAGTTGATTGATGGAAACCATTTTCAGATAATTCCATGCTGTCCCTTCTTTTGGACATACACACATTGCTAATGCTAGCGCAACTCTGAGGTAACTAGTAGCATCCACTACCAAACACACTTAAATACTCCACAGTGCACCCAAAGCAAATAAAATACGACGACAGTCTATCGGGGTTATTTTCAGTGATTATACCATCATTTTTGAAGTCAAACTATCGTTGAATCCTTTACTTTGTGCTCATCTAAATTCTCCGTGGAAGTACAGCGGCGGAGCGATACTTTACGTTAGTAGGTAACGTAAAGTATAGCTCTGCTGCCGTATGTAGTGCCGGCCAACAACAATATTGCGCGTGTGAAAGAATCAGACTAATAGTATTGTTAGCTAACATTCAGATAAGATGGTATTTCGGTGTGTATTTTCAAGGTTGTTCAAATCATGCAAAAAAAAATGGGCACCACCAAGTTTTCACCGATTTCCAGTGGAAGATCAACAAAGAAAACAGCTGTGGCTTCTTGCTGCTCGCATGGATGTCAACACACCAATTGAGACTCTAAAAAAGTTAAAAGTGTGTAGTGACCATTTCACGGAGGATGACTATGTGAAAATCAAAAAAGGACGGTCGGGACACCATCTACTGAAGGAGACTGCTGTGCCATCACCTGTTTTTCTTCATGCACCGAAAACAACTGACGAGCAGGTAACTAATAAATGATTGCATGCGTGATCTATCTATTCAATTTAGCTAGCTAGTTGCCACGATTGGGAAGTCATGGAAGTGGTCAAACTTTTCCTGCAAATTGGTAGCCAGTGTGCTTGCTTGTATATGCTGTGTTATTCTGTAGCATGTTTGTGTTTAACTGACTTGTTGTCTACGAAATATGTAACTTTACGGCAAAACGGATTGTGTCGGCAACTGTGGAGTACAGCAGATAGCCTACAGGCAGATACCCTGGCTAATCTACAGCTAGCTCCGCCGCCGTAGCTACTTCCACAGAGAATATAGGTCAGCACAAAGTAAAGGATTCAACGATAGTTTGACTTCAAAAATGATGGTATAATCACTGAAAATAACCCCGATAGACTGTCGTCGTATTTAATTTGTTTTGGGTGCACTGTGGAGTGTTTAAGTGCGTTTGGTAGTGGATGCTACTAGTTACCTTAGAGTTGCGCTAGCATTAGCAATGTGTGTATGTCCAAAAGAAGGGACAGCATGGAATTATCTGAAAATGGTTTCCATCAATCAACTACATCATGGGTAAGTCGTAATTGAGACATTATGTCCAAAATTCTGAACTATCCCTTTAAACTGCACAATGGTTCACCTGATTCTGATTGTTTTTCATGGGTTTACCTAAATTTAAAACTATGTTCTAATAATACTACATTTATTATTTTCTTCTTGCACTTAGTACGGCATCTAACTTGTTATAAGATTATGTATTGACTAATACTATCATGTGTGACCCTGAAGCATCAGTACTGTTTGTTGCCTAAACTTGTACATAATGCACTTATATAAGTTTCTCTGGAATGCCTACATTTAAAACATGTACAAGTACAAAAGTTCATGGCAGACATGTCAAGTATTTTTCTTAAAATCAATTGCCCATATGTGTTCTCACATCACATTCTTAGGACAGAAAAAGTGTATGCATTAGTTGGAATATTGAAGGTCTCCTAAGTAAATCAGGAGGCTTGAAAAATGTATTAATTACAAAATAAGGTCAAAGTTCACAGCATGGTCATAATGGGAATGTATTCCAAATAAAATCAAGTTTGATTGTACTGCCCACTCACAGACCAGTATGACTTGCCTACTACCAAGTGCACAAGTACACAGCATGCAATTTTGGAGCTCAGCCAATAACCATTACATGACTTTTCCTGGGATTTTTATTCTCATAGATCCTCATAGAATTACCTTATGATCAACATTGTTTATTTTAATAGCTCACAATGAAATGCAAATGTAAACAATACCAGAAATCAAACAACCTGGATAGATATTTTACAATTTTTATTCAGGCCACAGTACAGTGCTTGAGAAGAAGGTGGATCCTCACTAATGAACAGCCGGCAAAAACAGAACAGGACTGAATTCCAAAATCCCTCAGAGTGAAAGTAAATTGCACCCCAAAAGACCAACCCCAGCTGCACCCCCCACTAGAGCAGACCTCGCGGCCTCTCTCGTCTGTCTGTTGCACAGAAGTACCAGGGTGTCTCACGTGATCCCTATCCTTTCTGTTTAGTCTACCGAGCCCCACAAAATTCTCTGGTCACCGGGGTGTAAATAGGGCAAGGTGGGTGGAGTGGGTGGGAAATATTAAAACATCTCCAAAGGCCTGTTAAGACTGGGCCACGGCTCTCATCTGTGCGCTGAACTTGTGAAGATACGAACAAATTTGCTTATTTGTTTTTTCGTGGAGATCTTAAACGCGTAGCTCCCCGGACCCATGTATATTTTATGACTTCTGCATTTATCCATAATGGATATGGATCTGCCATAGGACATATGAATTGTTTATTGGCAGGCATTAATAATGAAGTGCTAGTTTCTTGGAATTTCTCTCTCAAAATGCAGCAGTCTGATTCCCTGTTCAGCCCTGACAAGAGGGTTAAATTCTATCAACGAGTCTGAATTTAGCAATGTCTGCATCACTGTTGGTGGATGTACAAGGGCCATTAGCATCTAATAGCAGTTAATGGTACTTTTGGCTCACAGCAACATATAATGATGTAACTGGGAGATAACAAGGAGGGGGGGTGAGAACATTTTCCCTGACTGATCACATGGTTCTTATTATTATCATCTTTGTGCCTGTTTTTATTTTTATTTTTAAAGAATATCTTTGTTATCAAACTACTTAAGCCTATTGGTGTACTATGTACCTAAATGTGTAGTGATAGCTCAAATAGAAGGCCATTATTGTATTCTAAATAAACTGGCAGTTCACTTGTGTTTTCAATTTTCTCCTGACGACTCTAAAATAGCAGCAGACGCTGAGAGCTCCGTGGTGATTCAGATAGCAACAGGAACAATTTTGAGTGTTCAGGAGAATGTCGGCAGCAAGGGGCCGGACTGAAATTCGACCTCAGCGATTCTGACTGGCATTCCACACTGCTGATAGGAGTCTCAGTTCAACTGGGCCGAGTTAAAGGAGTAGAGCCAAGGATGGTGGCATTATTACACATGTGCACGCACAAGCACAAGCACTACACATGCACATGCATGAACACATACGCAAAAAATACACGCACTCACCTGCATGCATGCACACAAAGAAACATAGACAAACACACAGGTGGACACAAATACTCCATAAGCTACAAATGCTCTTTGCTTCTGAGCACCGACTTCCAACAACCTGCTGCGGAAAGCCCTAAATCCCAAATCTGATGCATTTGCAGAGATACAAATCGATATACAACCTTAACTTCACGTTCTTTCTTTTCCTTTCTTTTTTCCGACACAAATGATTTTTTCCTCAAACTTAAAAATAGATAATAATAATAAAAAACATTGTTGGGGGGGAATTTGGATTTGCCCTTAGTCTAGACGCAGGAGGTCAGCCATTTGCAAAAACGGGGAATAACGGACCATTCGAAGATTAGTCCCACATTTAGCCTGTATGGGACATGGGCTCAAGCAAGCGGGTTTAGGGGGGTGTGCAATCTATCAACAAAAAAAAAAAAAAAACCCTGCAGCACTGTGCTCATTAAAATTAACCCTTCTCTTGCCCCCTGCTTCCTGCACAGTCTCTCCAAGGGTTTCATGTGCTAATTATTTACTGAAGCAAGCAAGAGTCTTTTCAAATTGGAGGCAGCACTTATGCAATGGCGAGGGGTTGCCCTTATAGGGGTAACCTGGGTAACATATGAATTGAGGAGAAAGGGAGGGGGGGAGAAAGAAGGGGGCACGGGGGGATTACAATGGTTGCTGTGTGGAGTGCATTGGAGAGGGGTTCTATAGCGAACAAGACGGGGAGGGGCCAACAGAGGAACGGCACGGTATTAGATTACAAATGAATATGAATGGCGTGCTGGCTGCTGGCTCGGCCAAATTGCGTACCCTTTGGCTATTGTTCTTAGCCTGCCCGAAGAAGGGCAGGAGGAGGGGGTCTGTGTGCTGGGGAGGGGGAGGGAGGGACTCTATATCTTCAACTGTGAGGTTGTTAAGGAAAAACCTCTTCTCTTGTCTGACAGCAGCAGGGGGAAGGAAGAGGCTGTCGGGTGAGACTTTGTTTCAACGCACTCAATCATTGGCGGTGATTGTATGAGTGTGCATGTGGAGGAGGGAACACAGTTCGGGCACAACTTCTGTTCAAAACGTAATGGTAAATCTTTGCCTGGAGTGGATCTTCATAAAGCTTTAAATTATCACTATAAAACCTGTCACAGGCATACAGAAGGATTAGGGCCGGCTTATAATAACTAACACAAGGTTATAAAGCATGAAACAATAAGCACTGATAATAATGGCACTCATTGAATAACATTATATGTAGCCAACCCTATGAAAACCAGTGTTTGTTTATTTCAATCGTTACAATGCATTACATACTGTAAGTATTGTGAACACTACACACAACCAACTTCATGTAAAGTGTTAATTATTGTTATTGTTATTATTATAGATTCACATAGCTTACAGAGCTTTCCATTCATTTGGTCAGATTTGTACAGTATTTTTGTCAAGGGGACAGTGGCAGTAACACAGCCCGGAACCTTCTGGTTACAATTCCTGTTTCTGATCCGCTGCGTGACACCGGCGAACAACTAAAACCTCTGAGGAGCGGGGTCTATCTGAATCAGAGATCCAGTTGCACTGAATGAGGCAGCTTTTTTTCCATGCTGAGTAACATACCCCCCAGCCCCACCCCACCCCCACTCCCTTGAAAACTCTGGGAAACCTGACCCTGAGTCCACATGTCTGGGTTTACAGACCCGGCTGAGACTCCTCGCCATGGACCAGCATGCAGGACACTTCAGCGAGTGCTGAAACAGCAGTGTTCTCCCATCCACATTCACTGTGTACTGCCAAAACTAGGATCTTCCACAGATTTTTAAACAGGCTTTTTTTTTGCACTTATTTTTAGGCCAGACACTATAGATAAATTATCTGATTTTTTCTTTCTTCTTCTTAGGATCAGATAACGGTTAGAGCATCGGGGAAATCAAATGAATTATCCCGGCCTTCTAGCGTCTCCTAAGAAGGATTCGCTGCTTAAGTTGCAACTTGGATCCGGGACAAAAATCCGCTCGTATTGAAAATAAGAGATTAATGTGCATTTAATGTACATAAAGTGCACAGAGTCTATCTGACTGTGCAAAAAAAACAAGCCAGGCAGCTGGAAAGCAGTAGGGTAAACACGCGGCACAGACTTGCAATTAATTCCAAAGGAGGTTAAACAAGCCCTAATTCCTAGACTGACCACAATCAAGCTGGCCAAACTTTTCACAAACAACGTAATTACTTTGTCAGCCCGGAGGTTAATCTCCATGCTGCGATTGCTAATGATTTCAGACCGTTTTTTATTTCCATGAATAGATTTTAAAGGGTTTTTTTTTAAAAAGGGACAGAGCCCTTTTCCGAAAGGCGTTGTCATCCGAGTGCCCGTTGGAGATTCTTTTCAAACGGGTGAAACCAGGAGGGAGGCGGGGCCAAACGCGCAAAGCCCTGGCCCGGCCAGGACTGTGGACATTTAAAGGTCTGGCTATTGCCCTCGATGACACAATAAAACAGACCCTTAGCAATGGGACCTTTTTAGTCTGTCGACACAGGTTCCTGTTTCAGAGGTTTAGCCTTTACTGAAGCCTCCAGGACGACAATTGCTCGGTCAACAGGACTGCTGGACCGTCATAATACGTGCAGTTATCGCCTGTTCGAGGTTTCCTTAAAAGCTCGCTTGGCCAGCTGAGCTCACAGAGAACGGGTAGCGCGCCAGTGATAGCGTCGTAAACGGACACCGCCGATACAAACCCATCAGCTTTATTTCCCGGACCGTCAAGTCAAATCCAACTTAGCCTCTGTGTACTAGCGCAGCTCGATTTTCACTCTCTGTGCGACGACGTGCTGAGGCGCTATGGGGGGAATTATCCCTTGTCTATTTGTCCTTTCACAAACACAGAGGGGCAGTTAATATCTCCACAGCAGATGGAGCCGGGGCTCTCTCTGCCTCCTGTCCAAAAGGAAACAAATGAATACGCGACAAAGGCTGGAAAGGCCTTGAACCAGAAATTAGAGGACACAGGGTCTTATTTGGCCACTTATTTGGCCCACTCCCTGGGACCAAGACAGGGCACAAGAAACATTTGGTGCCATAAAAAACACTTTTGGCTGTCATTTTTTCTGGATACATGCACGTGCACCTCGAGCAAGGAAAGGCCTTTCTGCTTTGATGCAGGTCCTATTTCAAGAAATTAGAATAGTGTGTCCAAATTTTGGAATCGTCTTTGCTTGACAATCCGCTGAAGCCTACGGTCATCTCTTTTGATTGTGCACCTTCTCCTGCCACATTTTTCCCTTCCACTAAACTTTCTATTGATATGCTTGGACACTGCACTCTGTGAACAGCCAGCCTCCTTAGCGATGACCTTTTGTGGCTTACCCATCTTCTGGAGGGTGTCAATGATGGTCTTCTGGCCAATTGTCAAGTCTGCAGTCTTCCCCATACTGAACCAAACTGAGATAAACTTTGCAGGTGTTTTGAGTAAATTAGATGATAGTGTGACACTCAGTCTAAAACATTCATTCTCTGAAATAACTGAAGTAAATGCTGATTTTCGACACACTATTCTAATTTCTTGAAATACTGTTTTGGGGGTTTTCTGGAGCTGTAAGCCAAAATTATGAAAAATGAAACAAATAAAGGCTAGAAATATTTCACTTTGTGTGTAATGAATCTATAATCTATGAAAGTTTCACTTCTTGAATGGAATTATGGGGAAAAAAAACTTTTCCATGATATTCTAATTTTTTGGAAAGGATCTGTAAATGTAAGCAAATGATTACACACATCCATTGCTATGTTTGATAGCATTACCACTAATTACATGACTTGGTTACGCAATGTGTCATCCATCAACACTTTAGAACTTCACATGCCACAGGAGGGAAACCTTGACACTTAAAGCCATCCCTGAGACCAAAATGAGGAAGTCCATTCTTAATGACACAGTGGACATAGCAGGGAGGTGAGAACTCTAATCACTCATCATATTGCCCACCCCAAAAACATGTTTGCTCTTAGCATTACATTCTTACATTCATTTAGCAGATACTCTTATCCAGAGTAACTTTCAAAACAAAGAACATTAGTACATTCAAACGGATAAATACGGACAGCAGTAAGAAAATAATAACATGACACAGTGCCCGTAACAGAGAGTGTCAACTGGAGTGTCTGGTCAAATAGTTTCTGTTTATTTTGGAGCCTTTATTTGGCCAAGTATGGCCTGGAATGGCTCGGAATGTGTATGAGTGCCATTTCCATCCCTGCTGTCTCATTCAAGGCGTACGGAAACGAGGCCCAGCGGACTGCAGCCACCCGCGCAGGGGAACAAGAAAGAGAGCATGAAGTAGGGGTCCACAAATCTCACCCTGGTGAACCACAGGGTCTGTACCTTTAATTGATCTAGATGGATCAATTAAAGCAATTGAATAAAGTGAACTCACCTCACCTGCTTTCTTGGATCTGAATATGTTGCTGATTTAAGGGTGAAAAAAAAACAACAACAGCAGACCCCCGTGACTCCAGGAACGGTGTTGAGGAGCTCTGCACTCAAGAGGATGCATCAGGCATCACCGTGCATTCACTTTAAATGGCACCTCGGTTTATCGGACGAAAATACGACCCCGGGAAACAGCTTTGTTGCATACCAAGCATTTATAAATGTATCTTGTAAGGGCAACTGACATGTAAATGAATAAATCTTCGTAGTGGAAATAAACCCAGGATGATTATGGAAATCAAGAGCATATTTCTTATATTTTCAAAAAAGAGTCAAGGTCTGTCTAATGTAAATGGGCTTATAAAAATGTATTTGCAAAAATAATTTTTAACCTGCAGTAATTATTAATTATTAGCTGTGCTTTTTAGTGCAGATTTGTGTCAAGTACAGGATTAACTGTGACGTCCATGACTACTTAAATGATTTAAAAGTCCATGGAACTGGAAATTTCTTTCCTTTTCCACTGTCTCCTGCTGGATTTTAAATAAGAATATTGTCTTGTTTGACATCAACAGTGGATTCTAGATTTTCATTTATTTATTTAAAGAATGGAAAGAGAAGCATCTAAACGGGTAGGTAATTTCATTTCATCACATGCGAATGGTATTAGCCTAGACCAGATATTTCAGTAGAACACAAAATCAATGTCCAGGTTTCCACTGGGAATTACCCAGGATCAATTTGCAACTTTGACCAGTAGGTCAGGTAAAGTAATAGCCAGTTAAATGTTTTATTACATATTTGCTAAACTGACTTAATGGGGAAAGCTGAAGCAATTCAATCATGCATAGCAAATATTTGTCATTAAATGGTACTGCTGCATAGTGAACATGGGTCACCCTTAAAAACTAAGTGTATTTCTGAACCTCTGGAGGCTTATGCTGCATTTCACTCCCTTGATTATGTTGATGAATTGAGGGAATGAAAATTACCTGCATTCATATAATTTGTTTTACATTATTTATCCATTTTCTTAATTACGAGACATCCCAATTTCCACATCTCATTTCTGAACACGTGATATCGCTTGAATTATGACCTTCAAAGTTCCAGTTGACTCATGATAAAGTGCCTGAGTATGTTCTGACATGGTGAACATAACCAGGGCATACAAATGTATGGAATCCATGCATGCAATTGTGTATGCGTATACTCGGGCTATCAACGAACTGTTTGTCACTGTTGATATAAAGCAGTGGGGCTGTTTATACAATTTTTAGCACTAAGCTGTACTGTAAAAGAAGCACTCACCCGATCGATGGCCACCATACTTGTGTTGTTAGGGGTGACGCGGTGGTGGTACTCGGAGCAGAAGGGTTTTTTGAAATATGAGAGCTCATTGGCAGAACACAGCTTCGATTTCTAAGAGGCTGGAGAATTCCACCAATCACGTTCATGCATTTGTAGGAGCGCACAATTCAATCTCTTAAAGGCACCACGCTCCAATGTGGTCAAAAACGTATTGCTGTGAGCATTATGCACAGGAGAAGGCTACCTCCAAAAATAAAGGAAAAATTTTTTTTATCTTGTAGAGCCGCGTGCAGGTTGTAAAAGATTATTTAATTAAACCCTTAATCTGTAGTGAAAACATTTATGGGATTCACTGTCGAATACATCATTATAAATAACAGCAGGTTGCTTACCTTAAGAATGCTATCCGCGTGTGTGTTCATTTTACGTTGCAGTGTCAATTCTCAAACCACATCCAGGAGTAAGCAGGCAGGGGTTTTTGAGAAGAGGTAGAGGGCGTGGAATCACAAAAACACTCACATCAAGCAGCATGACAGTCGGCATATCAATGTAAGAACGTAGCCTACACAAACAGATGGTGGTAATTAATAGTTTATTAAAACATGAGTCAAAAAGAGATGCACACTTGGAATATGACATAACTACTGCCACGTGTCTTTTAATGTTTTCTCCTTGGTGTTAGCGTACATCGTATTCCAAATCATGTATTCAAACACACTTCATATTAAGGACCCACATAAAAATAAACAAAATCTGTCTATTAAGTGCAAGAAACAAACAAAAAAAATACAAGGTTAATGTTTTAGAAAAGGCAGTCTTAAGTTTAAAATAAATGTTCCATTTTATGAAACTGCAATATGGAATGCTTGTGTTTTACTTCCAGACCACCCACATGCTTCGCCTATTACGGCACAGAAATGCTTTTACAATTTAGGGTTCCGTTTGTTCAATTTCGCTTCATGATGCCAAATATCGTGTCTTGTGATCAAATTGGTTAGGGTAATGGACGACTAGATTTTCCCCAAGACACGCACCATCACGCATGGCCATATTTATTTATTTATTTTTGCATCAGTTCCAGCTGATATCTGTCTTAATTTTTGTAAAGATACAGACGTCTGCATTACAACAGGTAATGATGTTGACAGAGCTCGAGTCTGTTTCTCCATCATTTGCTACAAAAATGCAGATGGTCTGTATTTTAAGAGTATATATTGCACAAAAATGAGGGGGTTGGGGGAATCAGTATGTGCCATAAAAAATACAAAAAAAAAATCCAGTTTCACACCTGCGATTTGGGATCCATCCACATACCACGAGCATGATATACATAAACTCCTAACTTTACTATATTACAGTACATATACAATCTTCAAACTAGTACCTGGCACTGAAATCTGCTTCTCCCACAATGCCATGTTTTTTTTCCTCCTACAAATACTCAACGAATCTGATCTACGACTGTACAAAACCTAGTTTAAAATCACAAGGCATTTTGATGCAAGTTTTGCAATTGAACTTAATCCTTTGAGCAGGACTCCCCTTGCATGCTGAAAGTAATGACAGCGGGAACAAGCGCCTGAGCCTTACTGAAAGCACAATAAGAACATTCCCTTTTGACTGTACAAAAATATGCCTGAAAATATCTTACTTTTCTTTTAAAAAGATGAGGTCTGTCATGTATCAAAATGTATCCTCTCGCTCCTGCACGCGAGAGGATTAGGCTGCTTAAAATTGTCAAACCGGAGGTAAAATGAATTGGTTCTATATATAAAAAGAAATGTTTGCGGCATATATAAATCACAAAACCATTGTAAAAGAAACGTCCTGAACAGAGTAGGTTCACAGATTTGCTTTGAATCAGTCCACAGTCTCAACGAGTTCAGCTCCCTGCAGTTTTTAAGAGGATGTAAGATGCATAGAAGTTCACAGATTTTCCCTTCGCGGTCCGTTTTAGTTGAACAGTAATTGTAGACCTACAGAAAAATCCATAAAACCCTGTCTTGCTGCCAGAAAAGCGTCTGCAGACTTTTTTTTTTTTTTGCTACAGTACCAGCCTCAAAAGCATCTTTAATTCCCCAAACCTCATTTCGCCTCCTCCCCCGATCCCAAAGATAAACCACAGAAGGGGCAGGGCTAGAAACAACATGGACAGGACATATAATTTAATTTCTTCCTCCCCTGTCATTACTGGGGTTCTTTTTAACTCAGTAAGTGAAGACCAAGTCAGAAAAGTTCGCTTCCAGCCAGTCCCCCGCTATCATTTCGCTGAGCTCCGGGGTGCAGTAATCTGGAAATTCAAAATGAGAACCCAGACTGCCTTCGCTGAAAGAGTCCAAATCTTTATCCACAAGTGAGAGAGAGAGGTTTCCTGAATTCGGGTTCCCCAGCTCGGATCCTTGAGCAGTAGGGGTGAAATTTAAACTGAAGTCAAAGAGCAAATCGTCCGCGTCTTCGCTGGAACTGGACGAGGTGGAAACGGACCTGGATGATGCTGGTGAAACGGAAGCAGGGTGGGTTGCGCTTTGCTTGGTGATATTCTTGAAATTGTAAAACAGTCTATTCGGCGCTGCGTTCCGAACCTCCTCATACATGCTGGCACCCTCCGACTCAGTAGAGGAACTCAAAGTTGGACTGGCGGGGACTTTTGCAACATTGTACGGCCTCATTGGCTCTTCATCCTCCTGCTTAATCCGTATACGAAAATCCTCTTCATATTCGTCATCATCGTCTTCATCAGTGAGTTCACTCTTAACAACTGTCTTACTGGACTTTAAGTTTTGAAACACGCAATCGTCTCCGTACTCGTGAGATGACTTCACCGCCTTGCTGGGCTTCAGTTTAGAGCATTTTTTACCGGGTGTTTTAGGAATTTTTCCGCCGGGTTTTTCCGGTGACGGTGCTGATGATTTTGAAGAACTGTCCAGTTTTGGTTTTTTCTTGGGTCTATACTTGTAGTCCGGGTAATCAGCCATGTGTTTAAGCCGGAGCCTCTCGGCTTCCCTGATGAAGGGTATCTTTTCGCTGTCTTTCAACATTTTCCACCGTTTTCCCAGTCTCTTGGAGATCTCCGCGTTGTGCATGTCCGGGGATTGTTCCATAATCTTTCTCCTCTCGATTTTAGACCAAACCATGAACGCATTCATTGGCCGCTTAATGTGACCGGTAGCCGTTTTGCACCAGTCCGGATTCAGCGGCACGGGGCTGCAAGCCATAAATTCGTTCTCCTCCGTGTCGGTTGCCTCCCTAGACATGCTCTCGGTCTCGCTGGTCTCTGTCTGCTGCACCATCGCTCCGGTTACGTTACGTTACCGTAGACGCTGCAACTCCACAGTCTGTCCACAGCTTGACTTTCTCGCTTGTTTCACTGACGCGCCCACTTCTCTAACCCGCAGCCTGTACTCTTTCCCGAGTTGGAAACTGCGTTCTTAACTAGTTATTAGCTTTTTCATGTCGGTTACGTCATTCATAATGATCCAATCACGTCTGCGCTACTCCGCCCAACAGACGCAAAACAGTCCCTTAAACCTTTATTCCGCCCCACACAGGTTTTCATTGGCGCTGAGATTTGTGGGCGGGGCCCCCTTCGAAAGGATTTGGTCCCACGCTGTGCGAGACAGGCATATTAAAACAAGCACTAAACAGGCAGCTGTCTCTAAAGGCAATCTGGAAGACCGCAAGCGCACAAATCACGGAGAAACGCGAGTTTTTTTTTTAAATTTTTTATTTCCCCTAACTATAACAACATCTTGCTGTTTTTAGTCAGAGTATGTTGGCTTTATACACTATAACCAATCGGTAAGCGTCCGATGGAAATGATCATCAACTGTGTGGATTTCGAGTTTTTTAAAGACAAAACTGAAGGTGGCGCTTGGACACTGTCACTGCGTATAGTCCAGTGTTGTGACTGGCTTACTATATTATTGGTTGTATTGACATTTTGGACTGTGTATGTGTGTCACCCTTGTTTCAGGGAGAATTATTTTGTAATTCTAAAGTTTTTATGGTCTTTATGGTTTCCATAACAAGAGTAGAAAATTTGCAACCTGCATGTTAAATGTCAGCATTTCAATTTTAAAACAGCTTCATACCTATTAAAATAGCATGTCTGCACTTATTAACTTCCAGTTTGTATTTACAATTTGTTGATTGAAACAGGAATTCATGCGACAGTTCTCCGGGAAAACCAAAACTAAACCCGCTGGCGATCATGGAAAGCTAATGGATTAATTTTATCTTCGTTTTTTCCCCACTCCCTACTAGGCTACAGAATTGCCTATTGAATATCGCTGCTGTACGGACTGGTTGTTGTAGGCTACATACTACCGCCCTGTTTGAGAACCTCTGTGGGTTAACTTTTCTATTTTTTCTTTTCTTTGTATAGCTGGTTCCTGAAATCTTTTGTTTCGTATCAATGGGTCCTCTTGTTTGACCACCTCCCGAGAACCAGTATTTACTATGTAATAAATAAAAAAGAATGTACTTATTCAGTAAGATCATGCCTATGACATAAACTTTATGTAATATCCGTAAAACGCCAAAATACATCTGCAGAACCAATCACTTCAGGGATGTAGTTCTCTGAATACACTTTCAACAACACGTAAACATTTGGATTAACTATAGGCTAGTCCCCATTGAGTTTGCTGTGTCAAGCAACAGATTCTCCCCTCCCTTCTTCCGCCCGAAATCTACGCCTCGATCAGTTTTGGGTGACAGCCAGCTGTGCAGTTGGAGGCCAGGCGTCTGATAAGGCTTCCTTTTCCCCTTCCCCTAGAGGGCAATCACTAACCCCCTTTGAAAATACCCTTCCCCCACCCCTGTCGCCGCGCACACTCCCCTCTAGTGTACTGTAGAGTTACCGCTGACACAGACAGCAAATCTTAGCGCTTCTATTCCTCCGGCTAGACTGCACCCCTCCCACTCTCCCGAGGCCGAGATGTTGCTAAAATGCATTATCATGACTACGCGGGAGTCTGTGAGAACTCACCAGCGTTTGGTCGGTTAAACATGAAAACACGCAAAAAAACGTAATCAAGTTAGCCTTGGGGGGGGGGGGGGGGGGGGGTTGGTGTTGTTATAATTTCCTATGAAAATAATAATCACGGTAAAGATTGGTTTCTCCAAATGTAGGCTATTTATTTATTATTTATTTACGATACACCACACGCTATACAGAGCACACAAACATGTAGTTTTTCATTCCGTTATAGCTGTCTATGCAGCCTTTTTTTGGTTTGGCAGTGCTTGCTTGCTGTCTTTTGAAACATTGTTGCATGCATCACACTTTTGATGATTTTATGCCGGGCGCATGCCAGAGGGTGGCTGAATGATGAACAGGTAGTGCAGACGTCCCTCTCCTTAGCGCGACTGGTTTCACTGTCTAATTGTAGTGGAGACGAACAAACCTTAGGGGCTTGGCGCAAGAACAATGACTCGCCTACATCCATGTCTATAGCGTTTTGGCTCCTTTATGCCATCATTACTGAAAGAGGAGATAAGGCTTGCTATGCTCGATGCGTATTTTCTGTTGGATAGCATGAGAGGAGCAGTATTTGGCACCTTACCAAAACCTATCTCCAATTTTTCAGTACCAAAAGCTCACATCCAAACAAGTGGTTATATTTCTGAAGAAATAAACGAAATGTATTGATTTAATTGTTAGTACTAACCAGCTTGTAGACTGGATGCCAACTAAAAGCTTTCGTTGGCTTACTACAAATCCTCTTACTAAAATCTATAAAAATCTGTACACATATGTTTTGGTCCAGTCCTCAGAGATAGAATCAATGGAATAATAAAGGCACTCATTATGCCACGGTCATTTTAATTCCTAAAAGTGCACTGGTTTCTTCGTTTTTGTAGATTTTTATTATGGTTGAAATATTGCACAATAAAAAAATCTGTACAAATATGTACAATAAACAATACATTTCCATGTTTAGTCATTGTTGCATATTAGATCATTCTGGACTACTATTATTTTAGATAACCTTACACTCAGTGGTGCCGTAGGCCGATTCATGTGCGTAAGAATAAAGTGAGTATCTAGCTAAATATTTTTCAACGCGAAAACTCATTTGTAATTCTGTGCAGACTGCGTACCACTGCGCCTGTGTTTCAAATTGTATGACAAGTTTTGCAGAAGGCCTTGGTGCTTAAATGTCACCGTGAAAAACATTATAAGCGTCCCACGATGTCATGGTAACCTCTTGCTAAAGACCGATTTGAACTGAGGCCAGTGGTTTTGGTGGCTGAGTTTGCGGACTACACATGCCAGAAACCCTGCAGTCAGGAAATTAATTGCCTCTTTCACACGAGACTGTAAACAATGAATGTGTACACCCTTTCTCGTTTATTCTTTTTTATTAACCAGAACAACAGGTAAAATAACAGGCAATCACGAAAAGGCTTATGCAACAGCAATGCGCAGTAAAAGATGTTAGTAGGGTTCCCAGATCTGTTTATATTAGGGAAATAGAGCACACATTTTCCTTCCAAGCACAATGGCCATACTACTCACTACTACTCACTACTACTACTACTACTACTACTACTACTACTACTAATAATAATAATAATAATCATCATCATCTTTTTCATCATCACTATTATTGTTGTTACTCTTCTTTCATTTAGCCATTAAACCATTGCTCTTGGGTAAAGCAAAAGAAAGCATTCAATTTTAAAAGAAGCTGTTAAGGATTTGTAAAATTTATTAATTCTTTTTTGGGCAGACATTTAAATGTAATTGTGTTCTCTTTAGCCTTACATATTTGTTTTATCTTACGATTTTTTTGTATATGATTGTGTTTCTAGTCTTTCTAGTCATTTTTACGGATTTTGTGCAATGTTTTTAGTATACAGAAAGTACCTCATAAATTGAAATTCTTATAAATATTGGAAATGATGGTGCACAATACAACCATCTAGTATGAACTACAATATAACTTGTTACACACTACTGAAAGGCAACACAGAGCCATCTTTATCCAATTATCACAAACCCCTAAGTAACTCCAGTATAAATCACAATCATAATCAGTTGCCAGCTGTCAGTACACCTAAACCATGATTAATGCATACAAAATAGGAGGGCATCGCTTTCCAAACCTTCTATTCACAAAATAATTCACAACCTTAAACCAGCAGCAGCATATTGTATGCACATCTTCCCCAGACAACACCTTGTATGGTGTCATATCTTTAAATGTTTGTGTGTCCAAATGTAAAAAAGGGGAAGAAATAAGATAGTAACAGATGTCAATGTTAATCAAGATGTTAATAGGATGCAGGGCAAGCTTGAAAAATATCACACTGAAGGACCCTCCCTTATATTGAAATGTCAGATTCTTGATTCTGTGGTTGTGTTATGTTTCTTTGTTTCACTGACACAGCATTTTGTTCAGGGGCAGTGGTGTGTTGTATGAAGTAAATATGTTAATGCAATAGCAGAGAATGGGAAGGGGGGGGGGGGGGGGGGGGGGGTGTCACTGAAGAAAGAAAAATTACCTATGCTTAAATAAAGCAACCCCCCACCCCCACCCCACCCACCCCACAAAAGCAGCTGCCTCTCCCTCCAAAGGGCACTGAAGCATAGGATCAATATTAATCTGATATTGAAAGTGCAAGGATTGAGCCCTCATGAATAGCACCCAGACAGGTGTCGCCCGCTCCGGTGTTCCACCTGACAGGTTCAGAAAAGCGAGACAAAAGACGGAGCCGTTGCACCGGCTCGTCCGCGGTGGCAGACGGAGATGAAATCCGCACCTTTGCCAGACGCATTCCGGGCGGCCCTCTTTCACCCCCAGCACAATGTTTATTGTCATAAACGCTCATGTTACCTGCGTGAACTTCAGCCAGGTGATGGTAATCTGAATGCACACATGCTTTCTGAATAGGTAGGCTTTCTGGTGTTGGGAGCACGGTGTGTTTGAGGGGTTATTATTGTTTTTCTTTAGTCACTTGTGTCTTGGAAATTTGAGTGAGGGGGGGGGGGGTTTGTAATGCTTAAAGGAATTGGGGCGGGGTGTGTTGCGGTGCCGGGGCGGGGGGGTTGCGGTATCCATTATGTTTGCCAGCGTAGATACTGCTGATAATTCTTGGGGGAGAAGTGGTGGGGTGTGGGGTGCAGACATTAATATTTGCCTTCACAGGCCTCTGTAACAGTTATTTAAGCAAAGGTAGAAAGGAGGAAGAAACATTTAGCTAAAAATTTTTATTCTGAACTGGCATGCATTTACCAAAGTGAATATTGAAAAAAGTTTTGAACATAATCAAAGTTTTTTTTAAATAGAACATTAAAATTGAAATCATCCAACAATTTCCATTACAAGGGAACATTAGCCATGAACATGCATATCTGAGGTATCAAATAGAGGAGGGGTGCTGTGCAAAAATATCATAAGGGTGCTGTGCAAATGCATATCATTTTGAGACCGTTTTAGCTGCGCTATAGAAGTGAATGGAGAGCGACAAATACCCTATTCTGGATTATCACCCAGGGGAGCACAGAGCAACTAATGGAAATATTTCACCACCATTTGGACTCATATCATAGCCAGGTAACTACACAACCCAAAGTTCTACCAAAGTTCAGTTGTGCTTTAAAGAAAACCACTTGTATCATTTAAGATAAAAATACTCAATACGAAGAGATACAAATGATAAATTGCTATAACTCTGTTTGGTATAATTTCAGATATGATATCTCTCGGTTTGTTAAGTTTCATTCCATTGTAGTCCATTATACGTATTTGTTAAGTTTCATTCCATTATGGAACCGTTCCACCTCAGAAGCCCTTGGATGACATCTCTTGATGACAAGGTTGATTATTAAAGGGCTGGATTCAGAGATGGCAAACTTAAGTCAGGTGCTTAAGTGCCTCTCTTGCGCTGCTTTTATGCCGGGAGATCTATTCTGTATTCTAACTCATGCTCCCG
>CM056382.1:1486065-1523173 GCA_029718625.1 Synaphobranchus kaupii
CCTCGTCCCCAATCAGGTATCCGCCCGGCTGTACAGGCCCAGAAGAACCGGGTCTGAGGCCCAGGGCCCTGCAACACACCACCCAGTGTCCCTGTGAGGACCCCCCCCAGGCTGGGGTCCGTATGAGGGGTTACTCCCTCTCTCTTTGGCCCTCCTGGTCAGTGGGGAAGAGAGAACTCTTCGTCTTAGAAGGCTGCTCCTGTTTCACAAGAGGGGGAGGGGGGGGAGAGAGACGGACAGAGGGAGAGTGCATCTCTCTCTCTCTCTCTCTCTCTCTCTCTCCTCTCTCTCTCTCTCTCGCTCTACCCGTTTCTCCCTATCAATTGAATGAAATCTAATTCAATAATGTGCTATGGGGCATGACTGAGTAAGATAATATTGCCAAAGAATAACACTGAAATGTGACAGAACACATCGCAAAAATTTCAGCAACAACAACAACAACAACAAAAAAAACCCCAGTCATAATTGTTATTATCTGTCTCTCTGTCTCTATAACATGCAGCGTAAAATCATCACTGTCCTCTTTTTTAAACCCCCATCTCTCTCTGCCCCACCCCCACCCCCACCCCCCACCCCCATACACGATCCAGCCTGTGCTCCAGACAGAGACGAGATCTCCACCGCTTATCACCCCCGCCCCGGACCACCCCCCAACCCATCTCTCTCTGCCCCACCCCCACCCCCACCCCCCATACACGATCCAGCCTGTGCTCCAGACAGAGACCACCGCTTATCATCCCGCCCCGACCCCCCCCCCAACCCATCTCTCGGGTGAGGATTTAGGATGGGAGCACTGCCAATCCGTTAAAGATCCCCCCCCCCGCCCCCCCCTCCTCCCCCCCCCCCTCCTCCCCTCCTCCCACTCCCCCGCTACAAAAAGCCCAGAGAGAGAGATAAATAAAGAAGAAAAAAAAATCCAACCTGCATCAATTCTCAAGGTTTACTGGATGGAGAGAGAGAGAGAGAGAGAGGATGGAGGTTCAGTGGAGAGAGTTTAGTTCACTAGAAATTTAGTGGACGGAGTGGATATTAGCAGGGTGACGGAGGGAAAGAAAGGGTCTTTATTAGGATTCATTACTGTGATACATTCATTACCGTGATTCATTATCTTATACACGACAAATTAATTTAAATAGCTGATTTTAGACATGTGATTCATGACTCAGTGACTGAAGTACGCTCCTGCTTTTAACCCAACACTCTGCTCTTTTGTTTCTGTTAGTGTTACACCCTCCACAAAGCGGACACGTCCGAGCGTCTGCGTCACGTCAAAGTAATTAACGTGTCTATTATAGTCAATCGTGAAACCTACACCAGCCGTGCGCGTCGCGTCACGTCACGCTTCACCCTGCGTTGCTGCTCGCCCTGCGTTGCTGCTCGCCCTGTTTCTATTTGAGACGCGACGCTCCAGACCTCCTTGTGCAAGTCCCACCTTCGCCAATTGACTGAGGGGAAAAAAAGACCCGCCCCCCGATGTTAACGATTGGTCCTTTTGTATCCATTGCACGATTACTGAACGCGTCTCGTGTTGGCATACAATTTTTAACTGAAGCAGACGCTCGCCCCGCGTCCGGTTTGGGGAGGGTGTTATACTGTCGTCTCATTCCCAAATTGATGTTTGTAACTCGATTGTCAGCTGTTTTGTTTTAAAACTTTTTAAAACTGTTTTATGTCAGGTCTCCCTTGTAAAAAGAGATTTCGATCTCAATGGGGGGGATTCCTGGTTAAATCCCTTATGCGCGTGGTTTTATGAATGAAGAGTGTTTTTCCGCAGGAGGACCGCGATGCTCTGCCGTAGCTGACGCTCGCGGCTGTGGGCCTCGGGCCTCGATGCGCTGCGCCGTGCCGGGTTTTATAATGTGAGCGGCGGCAGGGAGCCGTTGCTCAGCGGGCGGTCTAATTCCCCCCCCCGCTGTGTACCCCCGGGTGTGCCAAGGACAACGTGCCATTTCCCACAACCTGAGATTTAATCAGCCAGCGACAGCCACACAAAGACAAACTGTGAGCGCCCATTATTCCAGCTCACTCGTGCTCCTACCTCTCTCCTTTCCCTCCCTTTCTCTCCTTCTCTTCCTCTCTCTCTCTCGTTCCCCTCATTCTCTCTTATTCTCTCCCTTTCTTCCCCTGTAAAACCCTACCCGCCCACATCACTTCCATTCAATTCAATTCAAGAGCCATTACCGGCGTGACAATGGCACGTTTTTTTGCTGCCATAGAAAACACACATCGCACATCACCGCAACAACAAACATTACAGAGAAAGCTTAAAAGTGCAATGCACAATCCAAGTTACAAGGATAATGACAACCAACAATTCACCTGAATTCACCTGAAATCTGTAAAGTTAGTCAAGTTCAGTGTGTGGTGGAGGTTGGCGGGTGACTCGCCGCGTTAAGGCGGTGTTCTCGTGCGGGGATGGGCCCAGCGGTCTGGTCTTTGGAATTCGGAGAGCGCCAGCGCCCGCCGTGGTGAGCGCAGCTACTGACACTGGGAACAGGAGCGCAATAGGCTACCATGTGTTTCGGTGGAGAGCGCGGGCTTGTCTACGTTGCAGCCGCTGTACCCTTGAGCAAGGCACTTCACCTGCATTACTTCAGTATGCGGTAATTCCAGCTGTATGAATGGATACAGTGCAAAAAATGTTGTGTAAGTCGCTCTAGATAAGAGTGTCTGCTAAACGCTTGTCACGTCATGCCATGTAAATCTAAGGGGCACACAGAAACTGGCCGTTTAGATTTTCCAAGAAAACGGGGGTAAATGTCATAAATAAATAAATAAATAAATAAAAAGTAAGGGGGGATTTGATGAACGCCCAAAGTAAAGTTTGTGTGTCGGTGAGGAGCCGAGAGGCGTAGCGGGGGTGACTAATCGCAGGGAGCCGTCGTTCGTTACTCTGTCAGTCTCCTGACGCCTACGCCATCAGGCCCGAGACAAATTGCTTCCATAAATCGCGCCTGAGCTGCCGCCCAATCAATAGCCTCCCAGAGAGCCTCGCCATCCCTCATAAAAAAAAATGGCTACCCCGCCACCTTTTCCCATAATGCACTGCCAGGGTTACCTGTCACGGTCCCGGTCTCTCGCCGTTTTGTCCCTGCCCCCGTCTCCAATGCCCACACAACCCCCACGCACGGCCTCCACAGACAGATACATACTTTGCATTGGCCAGCCAAAGATTGACACTAGCTCCGTGAGACAGCTGGCTCGTTCCGTTAAGACTTATAATTTGTGTTACGGTCGCAGTTAAGGTATTTAGGATATGTTCTTATACAAAGCAACATAAGACAGATTTTTTTATTGATTTTTATTTATTTATTTTTTTAATATAAAAATTGTATACATACATATTTATTGTATGTATACAATTGAATACATAAAATATAAAGTAACCCTAATTTGTGTTACATTAAGGTATTTACATTAAGGTTCTTCTCCAAAGCAACTTAAGACAGCTTTATTATTATTATTATTATTATTATTATTTAGTCTTTACACACAATATAAAATTGGATATTTGTTGAGACAATTCAGGTTAAACTCCTTGCTTAATGGGACAGTAACAGCAGTAACTCACCTGCAGAGTTAAAGGCCCACTTCCCAACCCATTAACACTGCTGCAGTTATCTCCGCTTTATGAGACCCTAAGCCTAACCCTAACCCCCGAGGGGAGACACATATTGATTAATAGCACCTGTGGGGGGGGTGAGCTCGCCCCTCACTGCGTATAAAACACCGCTGTACAGCGGAGTCAGAGATGTGAATGAGGCAGAGCCGTGACCCGTTCATTCAGGGCCTCGAATGAGCTGAGAACACCCCCCCCCCCCCCCCCCCCCCCGCGCGCCACTGCGCGCTAACTGCTAAACTCGATCCAAACTGGCACTGTTTGACCCTTCCCAGACTCCATACCTCTCCCTCAGCCCCACGAGCACCGCGCGGGGCTGCCGCCCTAAAATGCCACAGCCATAAACACATCATTCATTTTGCATAAGCGAGGCCTTTACCCTGTGAACCCTCTTTAAAAGAAGAGGCGTTTGCCTGCATCTAAATGGGAAATTGAATAGGCCGATGACAACACACCATTCTCGAAGCGCAGAATTATTTTAGCTTTCTGTCATAAGGTCGTTTAACAATTTTTCTTATTTTAAAAAAACATATTTCTCCGTGGAATATGATGTGCCTGGAGGGCGCAGTTATTCAACCTAAAGAGGTTTATTCTTCCCGCTGCTGTGCTCGGCTAAATCTCTTGCAAAGGTTAATTCACAGCCACTGTGTCTCTGATACAAAGGGCCCAATGAGATATGTCATTGTACAATGTCACAGAGAAAGCCTTTATATGGCAGCGAACACACACACACACGCACACACATACACACACGCACGTGCACACACACGCATTCATACACACATGCCCGCGTGCACGCGCGCACACACACACACACACACGTGCGCGCGCACATGCACATAAACACACACACGCACGCACACACATACACACATTTGTGTGCATGCGCACACAAACACGCATACACAACACACACACACAGACACACAGGAAAGGGCAAAACTAAAAAGGGAGATATTTTAGAATTAAAATATTTCTTTTCACTTATTACTAAGCCGCTTTTCTTTCTGGGCCCCTTCTCGGAAAAAGCAGAAGAGGTTATTAATTGTGTGAGGGAAGAAGAAAATCTTAATGAAAAAAAACCACAATTAGGGGGTCAGTTCTGTAACAATTAGGGGGTCAGTTCTGTAACCCTGCTGATTCCACAGCCTCTCTTTATGTAGAATATTACACATTAATTACTTCCAATTTCAAATGACCTGTTTAAACAGCACACATATTATTTCAGTTTAATCTATTAATTCTGATTAAAAATTGATGCTCTTTGGCTATGGATCCTCCCTCCCGGTGAATAAGTCGCTCTCATGCTAATGATACGTTTGTCAGGTGAAAGGTAAAAGACCGCTAAAATGTGAAGCACGGAAGCCATGTTCAAAGCCCCTCTGAAGAATTAATGGCATAAAAATACTCTTTCATGAGGGCGACACTGCCGTTCCGCATGCCGTTTGAGGCCTTCAGGTTAAGTAAAATTCAACTGAATAAATTGTCACATGCTATTTCGGTCTCGAGCAAACCACACACCTCTTTTTACCCTTCTGTTCTTCGTCGTTACTGCATTTAAAAAAAAAATACAACTCAAAGCAAAGCGATTTGCGAAATCTAAAAGGATATAAAAATATATTGAGGAGAAATACTATCGCCTCCAGAGAAAGCGAGGTGTTTTTTTAAATTTATATCGCAGCTGTTTGGATCCTCCCTGGATGTCTCCCATATTGTCCGTATAGGCACGTAATTCATCATTTTTTGTCAGCGCACGGTATCTATATAGGAGGGGATAAAATTGGATTCATAAAGTCAGTCTCATCTTGTCTCTTGTGCTGCTTTGTTTGTCTAACTCTTTGCAGACAACACAATAGGCTGCCACACAAACGCGGAATTATCTGACATTGTTTCTACATCACTAGCAAGAAAGTCTCTGGAGAGCAGCAACAAAAAAAATCATTGCAAAGCGCGTTCCTTTAACACTTTCTGATTGTACCTCCTTCTGAGGTCACGCCTAAAGACTGTACGATTGTGTGAATGGGCAATCCTCATTGGTGGAAAAGGAAAGTGTCGCGGATCCCCATTGGTGGACTTCGACTGAACTTCGACTTCCTTCAGTTGGGCGAATTCGTTTTTGTCCTGGCTGAACTTACCAAACTATGTTTGTGAAGAAAAAAATAATAATTCTTGCTTCCATTTAGTATGAGTGAGAGTGAAGGACAAACGTTGATTAAATCCCAGCCAGACTCCCGATAGACCGGGCGGGTAATGTTAAGCCTTTTGATAGCCAAACATGGCTTACTGGCTGCTGCTGGCCTGATTTCTTGGAATGACAGTTTAAAA
Organism: Synaphobranchus kaupii; assembly: GCA_029718625.1. NCBI lineage: Eukaryota > Metazoa > Chordata > Actinopteri > Anguilliformes > Synaphobranchidae > Synaphobranchus > Synaphobranchus kaupii. The sequence goes on from CM056382.1 coordinate 1,492,013, forward strand.
AAAAAAAAATGTAATTATAGCTTCCAATTACTCCTCGTTTACCATGATCCACTTGACAAATTAATTATTAGCACTATCATGCATTGACATTAGTAATCAAACATAATTAACACTTTTATTGAGTCTATCAACAAAAACAAAATAAATAATAATAATAATAATAATAATAATTATTATTATTATTATTCTACCGGTCCCTTGTACTGCAGTGGTCGTGATCAGCGTTTGTTTTTCTAAAAGAAATGAGCACACATTTGAGTCTCTCAGTCCATAGTGTGTACGCAGTAAAATGTGAAAAGTGTTAATTCAGCCCTTACAGAGTAGGAGTCCAATAGTGACCGTATGCACTCTGTAAGAGTAGAATTAACACTGAACATTTTGCTGTGCACCTGCGTAAGAGTGAGGGCTGCCACACGAGGCGGCGAGCGCGACCTTGCTGCCGTCTGTCAGACGGTTCTACACCTCGCCGTCATTAAACCAGGGGCTTTAAGGGCGCGGCAAAGCAAACAAACGGATCACAATGGCAGCGGTAATAAGGACTCGGGGTCATTAGCGGCCATATTTATTTTCTTGTGAAATAGCAGGGCTAATAGGGGGCTCCTCCCACTGTGGATGAGAGTGATCGTCTCTGGCAGGGCAGGATCTCCTTCCTGTTCAGGTGTATCCTCTTCAAAAAGCCTCCCTCTCCAGCTCCTTGTTTGTGCCGGTGAATCTGCTCCTGAGCACGACTCTAATGCACCAGCTCGAATTTGGATTTGTTTTTTTTCGGTAAGACTGCTCAGCCTCCTGCCTGGTCCGTACGCTCGGGCCTACATTTGTGCATTGGAAAAGTGACGTCGCAGGGACGTATCAGCAATGCGACTGCATGCGGGGAGGCCTGCATGCGGGACGCTCCGCATCACAGACAAAACCAGGGCCGTGATGTAACATCGGAGGCTGCCCCCTCGTAGGTTTTTCACAGGGGCACTGACCCCTGTAGCGTGGTCAGTTGAGCAAAGCAATGGACAAACAACGGAAGAAGCCTGACCTTTCGGGCCCTCGAGGCTGACGATTCGGCCGTTATATAGAGCAGGATGTACGATCGCACTTGACCCGAGTCTGCAGGTTGTTCAGTTTCTCTAGTTAACAGTTAAGAACGATAATACTGTGGATTGTGGTACGAGCATAGCTATGAACCACACATTGAAGATTGTCCTACTGATTGTGGTGGAGCATAAAATAATTGCAAAGAGTCACGATGTGACATCTTTTTCATTTGTAAAGAGGGGCAAAAGGCAGGCAGAGGGTGGGATACCATTCAAGTGTCACGAAGCGAAGTGCAAGGTCTGACACTGCGACACAAGAAAATTACTCTGCAATGTTAACACGTCAAACACATATGTCTTCACAAACATTGTCATAAAAGTAGGCCTACTATAATGGGAATAATGATTAGAATTATCCGGAGAAATATGCGTGAAAAAATGCTGAATCAAATTCTGGTAGGTGCGACTTGCTGCGATGCATCTCTTAATATGCTGTCAGTATTTATAAACTTTTATTTATATATCCCAACCTCTGCCTGCTTTTTACCTCTCTTTACAATGAAAATGCTAGTGTTCAACATCGTAAACTTTTGCTATTATTTTATGGTCCACCCCACAGTATTATTGTTTTAATTTTAATTGGTGAAATTAAACAAAAGTGTGGCGAGTTGTTATCATTAATTACAATGTTTAAATTCAAGGGCAGAGTAATGGCATATAGCCTACTAATTCTTCAATTGGTTGGTTGTATATGGTTGGTTTGTGTGATGTCGTAGCCTGGAAATCCTTTTCGTTCATAGTTATATAATAGATACTATTCAAGCCTATGACGGGTTAGCTATGACTTCATCGCGTAAACAGCTCGCCCCGGGCCCCGCCCACCCTTGAGATGGGCCTGGCAGCACCCATCCGGGTTATGTGCGGCAGCCATTTTGTGTCAGAATGCAATATGTGCCACAATATGTGCCAGAACACAACACTCTCTGAAAAGGCCAGAGTGAGAGACTGGAGAACAGGACAGGCAGCTGGTCATTCCGGCAGTGCTTATGGGAAAAGGGAAGGAAATACAGTGGAGTGTGAAGTTTAAAAAAAACAAAACGGTCCAAACGCCCTCTCCTGCCTTATATCCAGCCACTTGACCCGAGTCTGCAGGCTGTTTGTTCCAGACAGGCACTTAATCGAGGCAATCGCTTCCCGCTAATCACGCTTCACTTTTAATTGCACCAATTCAGCTTCCCTGTTCGGCTCTGGGGAGAGCCAGCAAAGCACAGAGAGCTGCAGAACCTTTTTTCCAGACTGCTGGCCCTCCAAGACCGTGTTTGAGTCCCTAACACAGAGCCCGTGGGGCAGCAGTCCCAAACGCAGCTTAGCGTAGCGTCAAATCCCACCCAAAAGGGAGATATGTCTACATCTTGCATCATTTCTGAGGGCTTTCATTTCTCAACAGAAAGGGGTCTCAGCACATCTTTTTTGAGCTGTGAGCCACCGGTTGGTGCTGCGCTGTACCCATGACAACAAGCCTGTGATGGCGTTCCCTGTGTAGCGGGCTGGGATGGGTGGGCGTGGCCACCCCACGCACGGGACTCTCTGACGAGACACACTTCCTGTGCTCTGAGTGCGATTGACATTTTCCCCCAAAATCTAATTGATTTTTGAAGAGACTGAGGCAAGCCTTGAACGCGGTGTATCCAAAGTGACTGAACCTCATTGGATGACCACACCTCCATGGTTCAATCGACCCAGTAGCAGTCAGCAGGTGGTCAGACGAACATTCTGCAGGGCAATGCACTGCGGAAGATTTCATCGTGCAGGCAAGGGTTAACGCTTTGCGCAAACATGTACACACACATTACACACAGTGGTGTAGTAGTGCCTGGAGAAGTGGGTGCACTCTAGAGACGTGGGTATACTCTAGCAAAACCCATGACTACTAATTGATACATGCACCAGAGGGGATTAAGAAGTGAGTATACTCTATGCCAGGGGTGTCAAACTCCAGTCCTGGAGGGCCGCAGTGTCACAGGTATTTGTGGTTTCCTTTCAATCAGCACCCAGTTAAAGCATTGAGAACAAGGTGTGTGGACTTCTTAGCCAATTAGTGACTTAAATTAATCACTTGTGCTTAAACGCACCCAAAAACCAGCAGACACTGCGGCCCTCCAGGACCGGATCTTGACACCCCTGCTCTATGCCCACTAAGAAAAAGGTGGGTAAACTGCGTATACCCCCGTATACCCACCACTACACTACTGATTACACATATTCACACACACACACACACACACACACACACACATTACAAATATGCACACACAAATGCACATACTCACATACACACATACACACACTTATTGCACATATGCGCTCAAATGGACACACACATAAACACGCTCTCTCTGTCAGACACACGCATGTTGCACATATGTGCGCACAGACACACACACACACAAGGAAATTCACATGGAACAGCTCAGTAAAAGCAACATCAATCGCACGTCAGTTTACCTACAATTTTTTTCCCAATTTAAAAAAGTCATTCATATAAACCATTCTAACCATGTCAAAGCCCTCCTGGGCCATCACTCAACAACTTAAAGAGCTAAGTGCTAAATCTATATTCAGTATTGAGTTAAGCCCTTCACAGAGGCAAACTTCACAGGCTCCTCACAAACAAGAAACAATCTCATTACCCTGGCCTTTCATATTAAGTTTTTGTTCACCAAAGCCACTACAGCTTACGCAGGGAATTGAAATGCATTCAAAGTTCAATAGCGAAAGCATCTGATGCAGTAGCACTTCAGGTCATTCCATTACCTAGCAGTAAGCAGGTTAGTCATGAATAACACGCAGTTATACCTCTCCCCTCTCCCCCCCAAAAAAAGTAAAGCATTCACATTTTTCCTCCACAAGCCGGACTCACAAAACTCACTCACATGACTATATAATTAAATCCCACCAAAAGGGAGAATAAAATTAATCTCTTTTCTCTCCTTGAGGGCCTGGTCATTATTGATTTCCATTTTTTTTTCTGGCATAAATACGAACAACATTTTTTAGAAATTCCCTCCAATCAATATGCTTTCATTCATTAGTGAGGCCAACTGTCAAGAAGTACATGGATTACGTGGGTCCTCGGTTGATCGGCAGGGGCCTGGTAGGTAGGCCGTCCACATACCTGCCCGAGTTATTTCTTTAATTTATTGGGGGGCAAGCAAGAGAGTGGAGAGAGAGGGGGGAGAGAGAGATTAAAAAGGGGAAAAAAACAACTTTGTATTACCCCCAGTCAACTGCCACCCGTCAGCCGGTTTAGGTCAATTTTCACGGCCGCGAAATCTGCCCAGACAGGGCATTTTATTCCTGTTGTTGTACACCCATAGCACACAAAAAAGATATCTAGACCCAAGGCCATATAATAAGTAGGAATTGCTGGGAGTGTATGTACATGTGAGAGTGTGTGTCCGTGTGAGTGTGTGTGAGTGTGTGAGAGAGTGTGTGTGTGCGCGAGAAAGTGTGTGTGTGTGTATGTGTGCGTGTGAGAGAGAGTGTGTGTGTGTGTGTGTGTGTGTGTGTGTGTGTGTGTGTGTGTGTGTGAGAGAGAGCATGTGTGCATACCTGCATGTGTGTGTGTTCGAATTGGTTGGGGTATGTACACATAATTTATGTTCATGTTTCATGAGCTCATGAGCATGTTTGTGTGTGTGCATCTGTGCGTACATCTGTGTGCGTGCGAGTGTGTGAGTGCGCGTGTGTGTGTGTGTGTGTGTGTGTGTGTGAGTGCATGTGTGCGTGTGCGCGTGTGTGTGTGTGTGTGTGTGTGTGTGGTGTGTGTGTGTGTGTGTGTGTGTGTGTGTGTGTGTGTGTTCTCTCTTACTCTCTCCCCGGGATTGCTATGCCACCAGCGATATTCACTCAAATAAACAAACAGAATGGACAGGGAAAAACACAGTTTCTTTTCTTTTTGCTTTAAATTACATTGAGTTTGTTTTACTCACTCACCGGTTATTTACAGCAGTAATGATCCGTGACAATTCACACAGCAGGCATAAATAAATCTCTGTTTGGAGACGTTCATCCCACAGGTGTTACTACATCCTCCAGAGGCCTGAGATTCCCTCTTTCTCTCTCTCCCTCTCCTTCTCTCTCACTCTCGCTTTCTCTCTCGCTCCCTCTCCTTCTCTCTCACTCTCTCTTTCCCTCTCTCTCCCTCTCCTTCTCTCTCACTCTCTCTTTCCCTCTCTCTCCCTCTCCTTCGCTCTCACTCTCTCTTTCCCTCTCTCTCCCTCTCCTTCGCTCTCACTCTCTCTTTCCCTCTCTCTCTCTCCTTCTCTCTCCCTCTCCTTCTCTCTCATTCTCTCTTCCCCTCTCTCTCCCTCTCCTTCTCTCTCACTCTCTCTAAATACACAAAAAAGAAGCGGCCAGTGCACACACTGATTAATTTTGTCTCCGGTATGGCAAAGTTGGCCATTTGGAAAGCAAGGCGCAACAAAATCCAGGGGACTGAATACTCTAGATCCAGTAACGATGATGAAAGGGATGTTGGCTGCTCGACTTAGGGTGGAGGCAGCATACTATGCGCTGGTGGGGAATATGGGAGGTTTTGTCTGTACTTGGTGTGTGAGGGGTGCCCTATGTACATTGAATGATGATGGTGATTTATTGTTTGGTTTTTAGACAGTGTGTCATTTATTTATTTATTTATTTATTTATTTATTTATTTATTCATTTTTTTCTCTCCCTGTGAGTCTTTAATGTAAGCCGTTGGATTATATGTTTGTCTTTGTACTAATTCCCCAGTGTGATTGCACAGTGGAAGGAGTTTTTGTTTAATAAAGCATTTTATCAATCAATCACTCCCTCTCTCTTCCCCTCTCTCTCCCTCTCCTTCTCTCACTCTCCATTTCCCTCTCTCCTCCTCTCTCACTCTCTTTCCCTCTCTCTCCCTATCCTTCTCTCTCACTCTCACTCACCCAAGGATAGCATCCCTAAATAGCCGTGACACTACAGCGATGTTTAGACGTCTACAGCTTCACGTGCATGCCCCCCCCGCCCCCATGCCCGCCCCCTCTCCAACCTGACAGTCTCCCATCTGCAGCAGGCCCTCGCACGACTCAATTCACCCGCCCCCTCAGTCTCTCCTCACCTTCCCTCCTAAACCTGGGGTCACCCACAAACAAACATTGAACTCCTCTCTCTCTCTCTCTCTCTCTCTCTTTATCCATTTCTAATTCTATTTATTTTCTTTCTTTTTCAGTCTTTGTGAAATGATCGTTTCCCAGTAATGGTCTCTTTTGCTTTTTGTTAATTTGTTTTTGACTAATTTCCCTTGGTTTTCCGATAATGGTTTTCTCTTGCTTTTCTTTCTATTTTTATTTTCTTTACTTTCTTATTTTCTGTTTGTTTGTAAATATGTGAACACATAGGTCTCGTCCTTTGTTCTGTACATTAAAGGAGACCTTAAAACTCTCTCTCTCCCTCTCTCTCTCTCTCTCTCTCTCTCTCCACGCCTGTTCAGAACATCTTATTCCCTCGGTCCCTTCTTTTTTTTTTACTCTTCTCTTTTTCCTCTCTTTCCCTCTTGTCCACCTCTCTGTGTCACTGTTGCCCCGGCTCCGGCTCCGCCCCTTTGTGGTATTATTAAAATATATTTCCAATAAAGGGAGCAGACTGGCTGCTGGCGACGTGGAGCCGTTTAAGAGGCAGCAGGGGAACCATGCATTTCACTTCCACTCAGCACCTGTCCTCCGTCATTATTCTCCACACCGACACCCCCCCCCCCCCCCCCCCCCAATAACCCTCCCCCATCCCCATCCCCCATAGCACAGATTTGTGCAAGACCAAAACAAATAAATCAGCCCAGGAGAGAAGAACAGACAGAGAGAGAGAGTAGGGAGTAGGTAAAGAGAGAGAGACCAAGAACATAGTATCTGGGAGAGAGAGAGAGAGAGAGAGAGAGAGAGAGAGAGAGAGAATGAGAAAGAGAGAATGAGAAAGTGAGTGTAGGGAGCACATAAAGAGAGAGAGAGAGAAAAAAGGGAGAGAGAATGAGCGAGTGAGTGTCGGGGAGTAGGTGAAGAGAGAAAGAAAGAAAAGAGTGTGTGAGAGAGAGAGAGAGAGCGAGGGAGAGAGAAAGAGACAGCAATTCAAAAAGGAAAAAAAAAAAACACAAAGGAAGTGTTTCATCTTTCCATTTCCTCCCGGGATAAAGCGACGCCATCGCATCCTGAGCCTCTGCATCACCGGGCCGACACGAGACCCGCCATTCGTCACGCGGAAAAAGACGATTCGAATTTGGAGTTGCATTTGGATTTGAGAGGCACGACGTTCAAAAAGACTGTTGCCACTTTAAAAAAAGGTAGACAGAGCTCAAGAGTCTCCCTCTTGATTGATACTGTGGTAAAAAAAGCCAAGGAAACACCATCGCATTGTCCCAGAAAATCAACAGCCACCTTCAAGCACCACCCACCTCCATTTCCTGTCCTCTATGGCAGCTGCATAATTTATGCGTCCTCTCAGTAATATCCAGCACTCACTATGGAGATCTTTGTTATATTGCATGCTAACTCTAATGCCTTTTTTTTATACTATTTATTTCTCTGCATTTGTCGAGCACGGTCTGCCCGCTCTCCATTCACACAAGCGGATAGCAGAAGGCTAAAAGCATGCGCCAAAGTGCCAATAACAGTGGTGCTACCTGGGATTGGAATAGAATAGAATAGAATAGAATAGAATAACTTGTATTTTCCTGTAAAGGAACTTCAGTTGTAGCCACCAGCAACAACAAAAAAGACAGATGGTGGGGCAGACCCACAACTAACAAAACACAAACAATCAAAGAATTAAGTGTGAACGTCAAAAGCAGCAACTCATCTGCCTCTGCTGTCTTGAGCTGTCCAGTGTCACCAAGCAGTCCAACAGCCGCAGGGAAAAAGCCCCCCCCCCCCCCCCCCCCCCCCCCCCCCGAGTCGACCAGAACAATGCGGATCTCCCCGATCACAGCTGCTCCAATCCAAGCCTCGCCGACACGCACAAGCTCCGCCTCCGCGACTCTCCTCCGTGTACGTGCAGTCTCCGTCCATTTGACTCCACTCAGCCTTCGAACCAGCGGGCTATGCCACGGGGCGGCTAACTCGGGTAGTGAATTTAATCCAACACGCCCTACCCGCCAGCGTTCCGTGCGAGAGAACACTACGCAGGTAAGAGAGCGCCAGCGTGCGGTGCGAGAGAACACTACGCAGGTAAGAGAGCGCCAGCGTTCCGTGCGAGAGAACACTACGCAGGTAAGAGAGCGCCAGCGTGCGGTGCGAGAGAACACTACGCAGGTAAGAGAGCGCCAGCGTGCGGTGCGAGAGAACACTACGCAGGTAAGAGAGCGCCTGCGTGCGGTGCAAGAGAACACTACGCAGGTAAGAGAGCGCCAGCGTGCGGTGCGAGAGAACACTACGCAGGTAAGAGAGCGCCTGGCCTTCCTCCCCTGTGCAGCCGGCGAACGGCGGTAGAGGGCTGGTCCGGTTCCAAACGACTAGGTGAACGATCAATTTCGCGAGTCTGTGAGGACTATGTCTTCTAATAACACAACCAATGATTGGTGCAAAACAAATACCATGACCAATCAATGGTCATGTTATTGGTTATGTGTGCGCTAAAAGGTTTTTCGTATGCTGAAGGTCTTAGTAAATCAGGCCCTAAGTATGCACAGAACTTGCCTCTGCTCATCAGCCTGAGGGCCGATAGCGGCTTTGCGCTCGTGTTGACCGATAGCCGTCCGACGAGTTAAGAATGACCCGCCGGAGTAATCAAATCAAATCAAACTTTATTTACATAGCGCATTTCACAAACAATTGTGCTTCACAGACAACCCTGGCCTAAACCCCCACAAGAGCAAGCCAAAGGCAACAGTGGCAAGGAAAAACTGCTGGTAGATAGAAAGAAACTTTGGGAGGAACCAGACTCCATCCTCCTCTGGTCGGCTCCGGGCGTAGGTTTTAATGACCAGCATGGTCAATCAGACAATGCAGGGTAGAGTACTAACATCCGGTCTGCAACAAAGCACCCAGTTACAATTTTTTAAATTGATTTATTTATTTGTATTTTATTTTTGTGGATCAGCTGACTTCCACATTAGAGCTTTCAGTAGGTTGCATTGCACAGAGCAACCATTAACCTTTCATATTAATAATCAATCATTACACGTTTTACCAAGAGAAAGGATACTAGCGAAACGGTAATATAGCTTATAACACAGCTCGCCAGGAGAAACAATACAAGTGACAGACACGTACTGCTCTTTTCTCAAGAAGATATTAACTGACATATTTTATTTCTACAAAGAGCACAAATCCAGAAAGCATCACACGTTTGGAATGCTCCGTCATGACACAGGTACTCCAACTTAAATTCCCCTGCTTTTTTTCAGCTTCATAAACTTACTCAAATTTAAAGCACATATTTTTGCCTGTAAAAGATACATGCATATATTGTGTATATTTCCTGTAGAGCGGTGGTGTACGTGCAGCATATCCTTACACCCTGAGTATGAAACATAGCCGTGATACAGTAACTCTGGGTGGGAGAGCCCATGACAGGATGAAGGCGTGAGATAATAAAAGTGTTGCCGTGGCGCTTTGCGGTCGGGGCCCAGCTCCTCGGTGGCGATACCCATTAAAATCAGGCCTGAAAATCTACTCCCACAATTTCCCCCATGGTGACACTTCCTCTTTATCGATTGGCTCCTCTCTACCCTTTATTAAACCAGTTAATTCCACCGCAATCGCCACCTGGAGATAGACGGAGCGGTCAAACCGCTGCCATTTTTCAACGCCGCCGCGTCGGAGGTCTGAATACGCCCACCCCGCTGCCTCCCAACTCCCGCAATGCCGAGACCCCCCCCCCCCCCCCAGCAATAACATAGCCCACGTGTGATCCCCGCTGGCCTTCACCTGTTCACCCTGACGTGCCGCCAAACATGCGCTCGATCAATAAAACAATAAGCACACAAGGGACCCTAATAAATGACTGGGACACAGCCTGGGTCTGCGCAATTAAATCACACTAAGGAGCCGAGAGAGAGAGAGAGAGGGGGGGGGGGGGGTGAGGGGAAGAGAGAATGAAAGAGAAGTGGAGAGAGAGAGAGGGATGGGGGGAGAAGGAAAGAGAGAAGGAGAGTGAGAGAGAGAGAGAGAGAGGGATGGGGGAGAAGGAAAGAGAGAAGGAGAGTGAGAGGGAGAGAGAGCGAGAGAGAGAGCGAGAGGGAGAGAGAGAGAGCGAGAGCGAGAGAGAACGGGCCCATGCCTGAAGCAGGCTTGCTGCTGTTACACACCCTGTTGGTTTTCATCCTCGGTGAAACCCTTCCAAATTGCCTGTGTTTCTGTACTTAAATACAAAGAGAAAAGAACACTGAGCAAAATGAGGGCAGGATGAGGCGTGTGCGGGAGCCCCTCCTCCTGCCCCCACATTACTGCCCCCTGCTGGAGCCCCCTCCTCCTGCCCCCCACATTACTGCCCCCTACTGGAGCCCCATCCCCTGCCCCCACACATTATTGCCCCCTGCTGGAGCCCCTCCTCCTGCCCCCACATTACTGCCCCCTACTGGAGCAGCTCCTTACTCACTGGAGCCTCCATATGCCTCCTGGCAAGAGAGGGGAAGAGGGAGTCTACTGGGGCGTGTGTTTGTGTGTGTGTGTGTGTGTGTGTGTGTGTGTGATAGAGTGTGTGCGGTTCAGGCCAGGTGGTGTCACACACACACACTCTATCTCTCACACACACACACACACACACACACACACACACACACACACACACACACACACACACACACAGCTCTTAGCCTTGGGCTTGGCAGCTGGACTCAAACAGAGGGAGCTGCTGCTGCTGCACCCCGACTCTCAATCCACACACCCCCCCAGTCACTTCCCATCACCCCTGCCACTCACACACACACACACACACACACGCTCTATTACACACAGACACACTACTGAGTGACAGACCCCCCACTCCCCACCCTCACCCTCCCCTCACTGCACCGCAAACCCCACCCAAAAACACAAGCTCGCCCGCATCAAAGGCGCCGCAGCCCACGCCGCTGCTGCAGCACATGCCATGCAATTATCGCATTTCACCCCTGCACTGGAGGCCCACATCTCTCAATTATCATTTTATTCAAGGGTAATTTAGCCTCCCATAAAGAGAGGATAGAGACAGGGAGGGAGGGAGAGAGGGAGAGAGAGGTAATTGGGTGAGGTCTGAAAAGTGACGGAGTCACGGGGGGATTTATGGTCTTCTCTGTAAACACGCCGCAGTAAAAGATGGCGCTCCCTCCTCTCTCTCTCTGTCGAAGGAGTCTCCCGCTCTCCCGGACGCCAGCCAGGGAAAACGGGAGGAGGAGCTGCTCGCCGGCATGTCGCAACGGAACGTTGTGTCCTGACCTCTGACCCCCATGCCATCCCCATCCTCCAATCAGCATCCTCCCCCCAGGGATTATAGACAAATCACATGAGAGAGGGGGGAAGATGCAACCGAATGTAAAAGAATGTAAAAAAAAATAAAGTTAACCGAATGTTAAAAAAATAAATAAAAAAACTACATTTAAATATGAAACTTTCACTCAAGCGAAACTGAACACCGGAAACAAACAACGCAGCCGGGCTCGCTAATTAAGCACGGTACGCGCAACACAACATCCAGAGAAGAAAAGCATTCCTCCCGCAATGATACAGGTGGATTAAGGTGAGTCTAGTGTTTATGCTGAAAGACACCACATCAGAGCCACATTGTAATTCCCAAGGTACATGTGCAGCTTATGAAATGATTTCCCAAGCAGCGCGGAAAGGCTGTCTCCCTAATTGAGTGAGCACACAGTTAACAAATTAAAAGAATTATATCTGCGGGCGAGGAGACCGCTGGACCATGAACAGCAAAACAACAGCATGAAAAGTATTTCTGCAAGACTTGAAATAAAAAAAATTATTTAAAAAAAAAAGACAAACGATGGAAAAATACCGGGGTGTTGCGAGTTTGTGTGGCTGGGGGCGTTTTGGGGAACAGACGCACATCACTACTGCTGTGATTGTGCAGGCCACAATATGCTTTCATCTGTTCATCTGCATGGGGTTATGAAAATGTTATTATTTCATTGTTTTATCCTAGTGTGTGTGTGTGTGTGTGCGTCTGTGTGAGTGTGTGTGTGTATAAGCCCCTGATGTTGGGTACATGAACATTAGCATCCATATAACCCAGCTCATGTTTGATCCGAAGCATAACGATTTGTTCCTTCATTAAAAGAAGAGACAAAAGGACGGAATGAGACTCATTCATCGGTGAGGCAGAAGAGGGAGCGACGAGCAGCAGAGACGGACGAAGTCGCCGTACCTAATCCCTTATTAACGACGCAAAGAGGGGGGTCGTCTGCGTTTCGCGCCCTGCCGTCGCATTCCAGGCCACGCCGCTGGCTCACTGGCTCCAGTGCGGCCGCGGCGGGAAACGTTGCGTACGCGAAGCGGACCCCGCACAGCGCTAGCGTTAGCGTAGCGCGACGTTAGCGCCCGAGCTCACCCGCTCCGTTAAGAGCGCCGTCGTCGCTCTGATTAGATCTCGCTCATGAATAAAATAAACTATCTGCTCTTGGCATATCCTCTGACGGGTGTACCATCTGTGGCCCCCTCCAACTCCCCCCCAACCCCACACACACACACACACACACACCTATTACCTGCCTGTACGGTGATTCCTCTCCCACTCTTGCGAATCTCTACAGGGAGCAAGATCTCATTCACAAGTTATGCTCTCCCTCTTTCTCCTAGTCGGTCTCTCTCTCCCTCCCTCTTTCTCTCTCCTCTAATTATCTCGCTATCTCTCGTTTCTTCATTCTCTCTCCTTCCTTATCTCTCTTTCCATTCTCTATCTTCATCCTTCTCCCTCTCTCTCTTTCTCTCTCTCACGTGCACATTAAGGATAGCCGACTGATCTCAAAAAAATATTTGTAAGAAAATTTTTTTTAAAATAAATGTAAAAAGCGGGAGAGAGAAAAGAGCGCCAGAAGCGGGTGGACGGTTTTAAGTCGCGCGTGCGTTTAGCGAGCGACCGTCACCTCGGAAAAGAGCCGGAAAACCAGCCCCGGTCAGACCGACCAGCTGACGCAGGGAAGCGTGGGCGTGAACTGTGAGTAATCGACCGCTCAAAAGCCGCTTTGACCTGGTCACCTGGAGGAGGCGAAGCGGTCGAGTCACTCGGACGCGTGACCGCCCCGCGAAATCAAGTTTCGGGAATGTCGGAGTGTCTTGGAGTGTCTGGGTGGCGTAGCCTGTAAGAGCACCGTCCGAATGTTCATTGTGAGCACCGGCCTCGGCGGTTTGAATCCGGCCGTGCGATCGTTGACGCGCGTCTCTCCCTCTCTCTCCCTCTCTCCCATTCTTTACGACTCTCTACACTGTGCTGTTCAATAAAGCTGAAAAGCCCTAAAAAAATTTTTTAATGGTAACGTGCTCTTACCATTAACTCTGAGTGCTGCCATGTTTATTAGTCAACGTAATGTCAGTGGATTGTCTTGACTGCAGCACAAGCAGTGGGTTTTATGAGAACTTCTTTGGATGTGTTGCCAACGCTATGCAAGGACACTGAAAATCATGTTTATAACGACTACCTCAGCAACTCTCATATCGAGCCTACACTTACAGTCAACAGTGCCGCCAGGGATTTTGGACCCCAAAAAAAACATCACAGATTGTGCCCCACCACCCCAGGACACCCCCATCCCTGCATAATTACAGCACAATTTTTTGATGGACCCTGTCAGCCCCCCCACCACACCCACATGCCACTGTTTATAGTTATACAATGTGAAAGTGTAGATATAGCAGTTATGTAGCGCAGATTACATACTGTTAGTGGTTAGGGAGCTAGTAAATTATTTAAATAACTCGTTTTCATTTGGGTCAGCACATGGACGCGCACTGGGAGATGGCGGGTTCGTTTCAGCACCAGTTCTGCTTCAGGCGCTACGCCCCACCATTTTGGGTATTGAATGTACCCCACATATTTAGCAGAAGCTAATTTGTGTGTTAATTAGTGATTGTTTCTTTATTCTCCCCTCTTCTTGTCTCCTCCTCTCTCTTTCCCTCACTTCAAAGAGCCTGTGCAGGACCCCAAACCCCCCCCCCCCCCCTCCATCCCTCCATCCCTCCATCCCTCCTTCTCTCTCTCTCCCCTGTCATTCCCCCACCTCCAGCAGAAATGCAAATAAACCTCTCATTATAAAACAAACTCCAGCCAGGCAAGGTGCGTTTATTTAGCGTCAGACGTTTGGGGTTAGTGATTGGGCGGCCAATCACTTTAAAAAATAAAAAAAAAACAAAGAATAAAATGGAGGAGGTGGGTGGGGTGGGCGGGGGGGGGTTTGTGTGAAATGTGTCGAAGCGTGTTTAATTAAATTTCACACGCAGGGCTGGTATCAGATACAAAACCTCGAAACGCATCCGTCGCTGGGAGAGCCAGCTGAGATTTGATTCCAGGGGCTGCTATTAATTTATGGCAAAGAGCTCTCCTGATAAGTGAAAGGCTTGGCTTTAATTAATAGCCTGAAGGATTCCGAGCTGGAGAGGACGTCGGCCAATCAGAGGGCAGAGAAAAAAAGGAACCGGGGGGTTGAGAGGAGTGAGATCAGATGAGAGGGGAGTATGCTTTCACAGCCAGGGCAGAGTGACACAGGTGAATCTGCACACAGTAAGGTAAAAACATGGATACGCAGGTGAATCTGCACACAGTAAGGTAAACACATGGATACGCAGGTGAATCTGCACACAGTAAGGTAAACACATGGATACGCAGGTGAATCTGCACACAGTAAGGTAAACACATGGATACGCAGGTGAATCTGCACACAGTAAGGTAAACACATGGATACGCAGGTGTGTGCACACAGGTATTTAAAGCCAGGGTTATGTGACACAAAGGTGTGTGTGTAATCGACCGCAGATAATCTGTAGATAATCACTGACAGTTACTAACCCTGTCATTGACACATGTACTGACCCTGCCACTGACACAGTTACCGACCCTTCCACCGACACATGTACTAACCCTGCCACTGGCACAGTAACTGACCCTGCCACTGACACATCTACTGACCCTGCCACTGACACAGTTACCGACCCTGCCACTGACACAGTTACGTACGCAGTTACTGACCCTGCCACTGACACAGTGACTGATCCTGACACTGACACAGTCACTGGCACATACGTGCACACAGTCTCCTCTCCATAGAAGGATTGAGCTTGTTGATAAGCATCTCAGGCAGGCAGTGAGTCAGGCAGGCAGACAGGAGATAAAGGCTGACAGAGGAAGTTGACATTGAAGAGGATCTGATACAGGAGAGGAGGAGATGAGAGAAGAGGACGGGCGGCTCTTCCCCCAGGCCCACAGCTGGCTTCAACACCTGTGTGACACCTAAACACGGGCGCCAGTCAAAATAAATTACAATAAACAAACCCAACACATGAATACATACAGGAAGTAAATAACTGTGTATGAGTGTGAGTGAGTGGGAGAGAGAGACCAAATTAAATATAAATGTCAAGCTAGCTAGGCAAGGGTTTCCTTCTGTTTGTAATTTTGAATATTTGATAAGGCGAGTCTGCTCGGTTAGCGCACTACCATATGCTAACGATGGCATCATCTGCACCACGGTTTGCCATGTACGTGTGACAGGTCTGCCTTCAGCCCAATCAGCGAGGCCGAGCACGCTCAGTGCAAGCCGCGCGCCGTAGAGTCCGCTCACGGCGTGTCCGGTGAACACACACACACAAGCGCACGCACACTCACTCCCTCCCTCACTAGGGGTTCCATTGGCTGCTGGTGCCTCCATATGTTGTAACCCACAACCTCCCCCCCATCTACAGAACCTCTCACCCCAATCCCCACCCCCACCCCCCCCAAACATGGTCATAAGCCAAATCACAAATCAAACAGAAGGGGCTAGGATCCCACAACACCCCTCTCTCTCTCTCTCTCTATCTCTCTCTCTCTCTCTCTCTCTCTCTCTCTCTCTCTCCCTCTCCCTCTCCCTCTCCCTCTCCCTCTCCCTCTCTCTCTCTCTCTCTCTCCCTCTCTCTCTCTCATACACACACTATCTATCTCTCATTCTCTCTCACCAACTCTAAACGACAGCAGACGGTTTGAGCTGGCTTCTCTCTCGCTCGACCCTCTTCAAAGTTACAGGGAGAACGTCATGTGACATTAAGCCTCGCCGCTGAAGACAGAGGCTGAGTTCATAGTGTCGCCATTAAAAAGTGGGAGAGATTCTGAGCGGAAAATTCCGGCAGTAATCCCGATCCCCCTCCGATCAAGCCTCCACAGCCGCACTTCTTTCTAAGGCCAAGCTTGTTAAGCGCAAAAATAAACAAACAATAAAATAAAATAAATAGATAGAACTATGATTGTAAAGGACTGCAAGCTAGGCATTTGCTGAGTTAGCTGGATAACTGCACTGAGTTTTTTACTTCGGTCCATGCTCCATGGTTGGGACGGTTCCGGGTTTTACTCAGTGCAGTTATCCAGCTAACTCAGTAATCCTGCTTCGTGAAATACCCGCCTTGATCACCCGGGGTCAACTCAAAATTCACATTCCTCCTCTGACAAAAAATATTTTTATCTTTAACAAAAGGAACAGGAAGATGAGGAGAGAAGACAGACGTTGCGCGGCGGTGTGGGGGGAGGGGGTTGGGACGATAAAAAAAAAAAAAAAAAAGATGTCTTTGCGATGTTGCGGAAAGGGGACTCTTTGTGGCGGGACGCGGCCCCGCTTACCTGCGTGTTATTTAATGCCGTCTTCCCCTGGCGAGACCGCCGCTGTTCTGTTTGTGCGAGGGGGATGCGCGAGACCACTGATCAAACTTGCATGAGGTCGGGGCCGGAAGCTAACACTGCTCTCCCCGCACCCCCCACAAGAAAAACAACGTCTGTTGATAGGATGCCTATAGGGGGCGGGGGGGGGGGGGGGGGGGGGGGGGGGGGTGGGTTGTGTGTCTGTTTGGAGTGGTGTAGCGGGACTGTGGGGTGTGTGTGTGTGTGTGTGTGTGTGTGTGTGCGCGCGAGTGTGCACGTGTATGCTTATGTGTGTGTGTGTGTGTGGTGTGTGTGTGTGTGCGCGTGCGCATGCGTGTTTGTGCGTGTGACTCCATGCACTGTCTGTGGGGGGAACCTGAAGTGATCAAAATAATGGCAGCAGCTCACGCCCGGCAACGCAAGCCTACTTTGTGCGGGAAAGCAGATGAGCTCCACGGAACAAACCGCTTGTGACGCGGTGAGAATTGAACATTTCAAACAGCCTCGCGTGCCGCGCCACAACGACACGCCGACGCACCGACACGCCAAGGCGTCGAGGAGTCGCTTCACACACACACACACACACACACACACACACACACACACACACACACACAGATAAGGCTCTGCACCGGGGGAAAACGCTCTGTCACAACCTCCAGGATACGCTCCTGTGGAGTGGAAGAAAAAGCAACGAAACGGAGAGGAAGAGAGAGAAAAGGGGGGAGAGAAGACGTTCCCATACCACACACACACACACACACACACAGTCGCACACACACACACACACACACACACACACACAACACACACAGTCACACACACACACACACACACACACACAAACACAGCGCTAGGGTTGCCTACATTTGGCAACTTTTCCAGCTGGTGATGGAACTGGAAAGTGCCTCAACAGCGCTTCATCAGTGCGTTTACACGTTCCTGTCTAAAAATATAGGCTATTCTTTTAGGAAGTTATTTTTACAGTGAAAAACAGGGAACTGTATAACAGGGAAGAGAAGTACAGAAGAAAGGGTACCCCACAGGGAAAGGACAGCTGCTCACAAACGCTCACATCCCAGGGGTTTCTCCGTGTCATGGGGGGCACGTTGCTTCTCGCACGGGTTTGTTTTCATTGTTCACACCCAACAGACGGATGGACCTCCACTTGGCGTTCAGTATCTGCTCATGTGACATGTATAATTAAAGGATGTTTATGTGTATAGTAGCCTTCATCCCCCACCCCCATCCCCTTTACACACACACAAGCAAGCGCACGCACACGCACACACGCATACACACATATCCCTGTACATGCAGTCATCTGATTGTGGGTTTAACTGGATTACGCGTGAGGTTTTTTCTGGTTTT
Source organism: Synaphobranchus kaupii (assembly GCA_029718625.1). NCBI lineage: Eukaryota > Metazoa > Chordata > Actinopteri > Anguilliformes > Synaphobranchidae > Synaphobranchus > Synaphobranchus kaupii. The sequence goes on from CM056382.1 coordinate 1,510,228, forward strand.
TCTGGGATCCGGTGGGGGGAAAAGGCCCATTACAAAGACCCAACAGGAATAAGCAAGTTATTTGAGGGAGGATTTTCCATCTCAGTGGCAATACGCCGGGAGAATTTAAAGTGGATTGCTGTCCCTGCGCCCTGCCCGATGCGCTGTGGGGATGGAACCAAAAAGGCCTGGAACTCTGCGGGGGCTTTCCGGCACGCCCCCAAAATCCCCCCAGCCCCCCCGCCCCGCCCCCACTGGCAAGAGCCTGAGCTCGGTCACCTGTCCCACAGCTGCCTGGAGCCTCCCATAAATAGCCCCCTTCCCCCTGTGGGGTGGGGAGCCGCTGTTACCCCCCTCAGGTAACGGCTAAATCGGGCCAGTTAAGACCCAGTCATGCTGTGTGAATGCATGACTGCACACAAGAGCACAATGGAGACTATGCCATCACCCTGAGAGCTAAACACACACACACGCATGCACACACACACTTTCTCGCACACACACACAAACACACACACACACTCTCTCACACACTCTCACACACACACTCACACATATTCTCTCGCACACACGCACACACACACGCGCACGGTGCTTTGACAAACCACTGCTCCGCCAATGCATTTACATTTTGACGGTGTTATCTACAGCCAGTTACATGAGTGCGTACGTATAGAGTTAGACAGCGGAGTTTGTGCCTAGTCATCAGCGTCACAGCCAATAGCAGCAGTTAGAACCGCCACTGTAGAAGAATGAGGGGGAGTCTGAACCAGTGACTGGGGTCAAAGGTGACCACGTACGGACTGGTGACTGGGATCAGAGATGACCACGTTCGGACCGGTGACTGGGATCAGAGGTGACCACGTTCAGACCAGAGACTGGGGTCATTAGTGACCACATTCAGACCAGAGACTGGGGTCATTAGTGACCACATTCAGACCAGAGACTGGGGTCATTAGTGACCACGTTCAGACCAGAGACTGGGGTCATTAGTGACCACGTTCAGACCAGTGACTGGGGTCATTAGTGACCACGTTCAGACCAGTGACTGGGGTCATTAGTGACCACATTCGGACCAGTGACTGGGGTCATTAGTGACCACGTTCAGACCAGTGACTGGGGTCATTAGTGACCACGTTCAGACCAGAGACTGGGGTCATTAGTGACCACATTCAGACCAGAGACTGGGGTCATTAGTGACCACGTTCAGACCAGAGACTGGGGTCATTAGTGACCACGTTCAGACCAGTGACTGGGGTCATTAGTGACCACGTTCAGACCAGTGACTGGGGTCATTAGTGACCACATTCGGACCAGTGACTGGGGTCATTAGTGACCACGTTCAGACCAGTGACTGGGGTCATTAGTGACCACATTCGGACCAGTGACTGGGGTCATTAGTGACCACGTTCGGACCAGTGACTGGGGTCATTAGTGACCACGTTCAGACCAGAGACTGGGGTCATTAGTGACCACGTTCAGACCAGAGACTGGCACAAGAACAGGCCTGGGATGCCGGAGAACAGGAGGGGACCGTGTTAGCGCTGGGCATGAGGAGAAAGAGGTGAAAAACAAGCCCATTTGCACGCCGAGCCTTTAATCACTGGCAATCTGACAGTTAGAAAGCTATCAGCAGCTCAGCTTCCCAGTCACTTATTAAGACAGGCATCTATTAAGGCCCCATAATCTCTGCAGTACAAAAGGGAGGATAAAACTGCCATGAATCACAGGCCCTGAACAACATCGTTCCGGAGCCTTCCGCTCCTATCGCACACATTACCGTTATCTCGCAGCTCCCAAAAAAAAACAAGACTCGTTAGGAAAGGGGGAGGTGTTTAAATAACGAGGCCTGCCAGCCCTCGCCCGGCCCGCTCGCCAACGACACCCTCGCAATCGCGCCTCGTTAATAATTCAGCTCCGCGCGACCGTGAATTCTCCCCAGACGAAAAATCCCACAATCCTCAGGGACATTCAAAAACAGCTCCAGCCAACTCTGAAGGAGGTAGGGAGGGAGGGATTCTTATTTTTTTAACTTCAGTCTTTTAATTAGCGATAATTAAGTTCCCTTTCTTTTTACTACATTTTTCCCTCTCTGCATGAGCTCACAGAGTTTTTTTTTCTCTTCCCCCTGAATTATACCTTAGGAGACGGTGATGTACGAGTTATTATTATGAGCGGAAAATAGCCCTAAAGGCCGAGAACTAATGGGCTACCTTCACAAGCCTTCTAGCACATTATCATGCCTTCTAGAACATTCACAAGCCTTCTAGCACATTATCATGCCTTCTAGAACATTAACATGCCTTCTAGAACATTCACAAGGCTTCTAGCACATTATCATGCCTTCTAGAACATTCAGATGCCTTCCCAAAAGGCGGTGGGTGTCCCAAAGCCATCATCCCTTCGGCTGCCGCACTGTAGATTTACGCCAGTGATTTTTACGGACGGGTTTAAGACGGTGCAAAACTCTGAATTCCACCACAGTCACACCTTTGTAAATCTCAACTTGGAAAGTACATATAACAGCTATGCATTTCATCCTTGCCGGTGGTGAAGGACTTAAATGTTATGACAAGGGTGGGAGTTGTGAATGGCTCCCATAAACCTGTGTCTAAAAATAAGTCATGCGGTGGATAGGCGTGCACGTAAAATGTACAGCTAAACTAAATGTGCAAAGTGTGCACATAAATGAGCGTATGCTTCTTTAAAACAGCAATATCCTTTCAAGGCTTTTGTGAGTAGGTCAATCAATGGGACCAAATTTAGAGTGTTTAAAGTCAGGGTTTAAAGTCAGAGTTAGCAGGCAGGAGTGTCACAGACACAGATCAGTCTGAACTCTAGGTTATCATTCTGAGTATTGGAATCCAAAGCTATTCTACTCAGAGCTCCATTGGAAAAAAAAAATATATATTTTATTAATTTTGTATTTCTTTTTATTATTATTATTATTTCTTTTTATTATTATTATATATTTTTTATCTCAGTCGGTCTCACCTGGATAAATAAAAAATACATTTAAAAAAACTGGGTTAACATTCAGGAGTACTGGAATCAGAAATCTTTCAAACGCAGAAGTTCTACATTCAGACAGTTTAATTTCTGGGGTCACATCCAAGAGGATTACAAAACTCAACGGCGCGGTTTTAAAAAAACCCTGAATCCCAATACATCGCAGGACCGAGAGAAATGGTGAAGTGGCCATCTTTCTAAGAGGGAATCTCCCGGAAATTCCCCCACCTGCCTTGCAGTCTATGTCCTCTACAGGACCGTTAGAGAGACAGTCATCGTGCCATCAATCGCTGCATGTAACTCTGGTAGAGTCATCATGACATCATTCCCTGCAGGTGAATCAGGTTATTTGTGACATCACTAGCTGTAGGTGAGTCAGGTAGACTAAACATGACAACATTCCCTCCAGGTGACAGTCCAGATAGTCTTTGTGACATCATCTGCTGCAGGTGACTCATACAGTCTTTGTGATATCATTTCCTGGAGGTGATGCAGGAAAGGTTTTTTGTGACATCACTAGCTGCAGGTGACTCAGGTAAGAAATACATTTCAAACACATCGGAGAGAGGAGCAGGGGGAGAATAAACGCCATCTTACAGCAGGAACAAAGAGAACCTCAAAACATAAAATGGGTCTCTAACAGAAGATCCCCGGTAGGCAGCTCGGACGTGATCACTAAACAAACTGCAGAGAGTTATGGTCTGAAAACTTTGTCCCAATTTAAAATAGAAATAAATTAATGTTATTTCTGGAAATCTGGGCTTCATTAACAGGGCCATTAATTAAATATGACTGTCTCATTTGTAACTGCAATGTGTGGGAATTACAGCACAGTCCAGTCGCAGGGAGAGGGGGCTTGTTATCTGTGTGTGTGTGTATGTGAGTTTGTGTGTGTCTGTGTGTGCGCGTGTGTGTATGTGTGTGAGTGTGTGTGCACATTGAGGAGGCTCTATCCTTTTACACTGACAGTCTGTTCTCGGCAATATCTGTGACTAAAGTCAACTGCTACTTCCCGAGTCCCTCTGTCGAGACTCTGACCAATTAACAGCTCTCAGGCTCTGGGAATATTTGCACTGACAATTTGCACCGTGTTTGTACAACAATCTGTAAGGTTCTCCCTCTCCCTCTCTCTCTCCCTCTCTCTCTCTCGATCTCATTATGTTCTACTTTAAGAAACTTGTTCATTACCGTTGTATCAGGCAATTTGGAATGCTTCTGATTCCAACGCCCCTGTGACGCCCCTCCCAAATCTCAAAGTCCCACAACCAGCTTTTTTCCTGCACAGGCGCAGGAAGGCAGGTCGACCAGAGGGGGCGCTGTTGTGCGACGCATGGCGAGCATCCCCCGTGCCAGCCGAAACGATCCCTCCAAGGATTAGCGCGAGAGCCAGCGCTTTTTCCCGACCCGCCACCTCGTATCGCCTTTTACATAAAAAATAACAGCAGCGCCGAGAGCGCAAGAGCGAAAAACACAACGGGAACAGGCAGTAAAAGTACGAGAGACGAGCGTAAATTACAGCAGGCGCCATAAAACAAGCGGTTTTGGAGCAGGACGAGTGCATTAGAATGCGTTTAAAAGGAGGCGAGTTCTCTCGTGCCGGGGGGGAGGGGGAGAGAGAGAGAGAGAGAGAGAGAGAGAGAGAGAGAGAGAGAGAGAGAGAGAGAGGGTGAAGTGCGAGTGAGTAATGGTGGCGCTGCATTTCTGAGAGCCGAACTTGTTTTAGGAGCAGTCTTCCTAGCTGCCAGGATGCCAGGCCATGAGCTTGGGGGAATTATGAGCCGCTGTCCGCCCACGTTAAATATTACACACCCTTTCACAATCAGGAGTTCCACCATTCATAACCCCCCCCCCCCTCTCTCTCTCTCTCTGTCCATCTATCCCTCGCCTGTCTCCAGACCATATTCATCCATCCATCCTCCAGGGCTGCAGTCAATCGGGGGGGTTTAGGGGTGGGGTGGAAGGGGGGGGGGGGGGGGTCGACAGGAAATGACAGGAACTTCTTGACCTTGTGTCTCTGAGTAACGGCGTTGCCCGTATACTGTAGACGAAACGATCCACGTCGCCGCGGCGATGTCAACCGGGGGGGGGGGGGGGGAGGGCGGCGGGGGGGATGGTAGGGTGTGGTCAGATCCTTCAGGCAGGCGAAGCCGGTGTAAGCTCTACATATCGCCACGGAAACCGCACACTGCTCAGCCACACTGCTCTCAGACGCCGAACGCTGATCTAGCCCATTAGGTCTGATGGCGATATAGACACAGCGCCCCCTGTGGCCAATTTGGGCCCATCTAAAATAAAAACAACAGTGCTTTTATGAACATGCGAGAGGTGTTCTATGTGCTATAAAGTACTGAGGGGGTAGAGTGAGGAGAGCATCTCTCTCAGGGAAACGTACGCAGGAGTACATTAGCTCTGAGCACATTGAAGAGAAAAGGACATTGTTACAGCCCTCCAAATAAAGGGCAGCGCTCAAGTCGAATTCAGAACCCCCCCACTGATCCTAGTTCTGGGATCCCCCTCCCCCTCAACAATTGGCTGGTTTTGAAGGGAATGGGGCAGGGTTAGAGTGATGCTGTTCCTTGCATTGCAGTTAAAAAAAAAACCCAGTGTGGGACGGTGGAATTCACCAAACGCATCGCCTCTCGTCTGAGACCCTTCCCCCTTCAAACCGGACCCCACGAGAGTAATTAGCATAACGAGCGACCGGAGGTTTCCGTCAAACAGGCCCGGTGAGCTCGCCCCGCAAAGACCATTCCAGAGGAGGGGCCAAAGGTCCGTTTAGGAAACAGCACCGCGCTGCCTTTTGCCAGCGTGTTCTTGTTAAGGAGGAATTCCACAGCAATTACTGTCAGCCATTTCACCCCTCCTTGCTATCCGATCCAGTTTGTAGCGTTCAGGTTTACGGCGTGACCTGCTTGTAGGATGAATGAGATTAAGTAAAAGAGAGGGCCTGTATTAATTCGAAGCGGAATGAGAAAAGCCGAGGCCATCTTTCATCATAAATGGACCTGAATCACCGACAGAAAAGTCTATAGACTGTCTTACCCCATCAATGGCTGAAATAAAGCCCCTACTGTCAGAACACTGGGCCTCCACACTCTGTCACTGAGAGGGAGAGTGGAAACACACACACACACACACACACAGGCCCTAACACACAAACACACACACGTACACAGGTCCTAACACACACACACACGCACACATGCCATCATACACACAGACCCTAACACACACACACACACACACACACACACACATACGCACATAGGCCCTAACACACACACACACACACACACACACGCAAACACACGCACACACACACACACACACACACACACGCACACACACACACACACACACACACACACCCTCTGGGGTCATTGCTAAAGTGGGTGTCCTCTAAGGCACGTGCATCATTGCACTGACATCGGTACCAGGAGCCACCACACTCAAGGAAAATATCTTTAATCACATCCCTACGCTCCCTGGCAAATGACTGCCTTGTGATTGCAATCGATAATCCGATAGCCGCAGTAACACACTGCCGTTAGAGACTGGGGACAAACGCCCTTCGGAGGCGAAAAGCGTAAAGTCTCTGGCTGGGAGGGTGGGGGGGGGGGGGGGGGGGGGGGTACACCACATCTCTGAATGTTTCCCTCAGGGGGTAAAAAAAAACAAAAAAACAAAAAAACAGCAACAGCAACAAACAACAAAAGAAAAAGACTGAACACAGACTACAGTATATCTCATGCGGAGAGAAAAGACAGAAGTGTATTAGATAGGCCTTTTCCCTTGGGGTCAGGCTTTAGATGAGCAAGATCCAGATCAGACAAAAGTATGCTGGGAAACGTGAGCAAAATACCCAGGGCCGTGAGGCAGGGAGGCGGGCCGAGCTACCCATACTAATGTGCCGGGGCCCGTGTCTCACAGTCGTACAGCAAGAGTGCCGGGATTGGTCCTAATGCACTAATGATGCTGCCGTTGTCAACCCGGCAAGCATCCTGGATTTTTCACACGTGTCTCTGATGCCATCTGTCCATATTTTTCATCTTTGGACCCCTCTCTCCTTTTCTCTTTTCTCTCTATCCTTTTCTCCCTGTGTTTTCCCTCCCTTTTTGTGTCTTTTTTTTTCTTCTTTTAATCTGAAGACATGTGATATGTAATTGGCTGGTCCTCAGGTCTGAATTATGCCAATAGACGCAGTTTTGAATCAAATCCACGCCTCCTTGCTCAGTCGCCCCCTGTCTGCTAGCCATAAGTACTGCAGTACTTATGGCTCTCAGTTATTTATTAATGCATAAATATTATCGAAAGTTCTCTCCCTCTATCTATCTCGCTCTCTGCCTCCCTCCCTCCCTCCCTCTCTCCCTGTGTACACAGCTGTTGATGTACACATGTGATTTTGCCTGGATTCCCTCGCTACCCCCATCTGTCTTCAGCCTGCATAAGTGAACACTGTCACTTCTCAGAAGACAGGGGAAAAACAGACATTTTCAGGTATGCACTTATTTACCACGTATAAATGTTCAAACACCTCTCTGTGTCTCTGTGCCTCTCTGTGTCTCTGTGCCTCCCTCTCCATGTCCCTCCCTCCCTCTCCCTCTCCCTCGCTCCCTCTCTCTCTATCCCTCCCTCTCTCTCTCCCTCCCTCTCCCTCGCTCCCTCTCCCTCCCTCTCTCTCTCTCTCCCTCCCTCCTTCGCAATTCAATTCAATATGCTTTATTGGCATGACAACATTTTACAATATTATTGCCAAAGCTTGTTGATGAGAAAAAGGAACATGTCAACATGAGAAAAAATACAAAATAACAATAACACATCTGGATAATATATATACAGTAACACAGTAACAGGTGTGTGTGTGTGTGCGTGCGTGTGTGAGTGTGTGTGTGTGTGAAGCAGTAACAAGTTTGTATGTGTTTGTGTGCGTCTCTCTCTCTCTCTCTCTCTCTCTCTCTTCTTCTCTCTTTCTCTCTCAGCAGCATCTAAGCCCATCACAAACAGAACGTCACAAACAGAACGTGTGCAGGATGCGAGCGCAGCGCATTCTGCGTGGTTAAAATCCGATAATTGAAAAATGTGAATCATTGGGTAAACAACAGCGCAGAAGGTCTTTTGGTAACACCCCGGAAGACCGCTGCAATGGATGCCAAGGTTCTGCTGCAATCAGAGAAAAACTAAAAATGAAAAGTCTATTATTCTACATCCATCCATCCATTTTCTAACTGCTTGGTCCAAGTCAGGGTCACACTGGCAACAGGGCAAGCAGAGCAGCCCAGATATCCCTCTCCCCAACAACTTCCTCCATCTCATCCCGGGGCAGCTGGGAGATGTAGTCTCTCCAGCATATACTCTTCCATTCACTACCCACAGCTCGTGACCGTAGGTGAAGAAGATTGACTAGTAAATTAAAGATTTGCCTTTGGCTCAGCCCCTTCTTTACCACCACCGTCCGATACAACTGCAGCCGCTGTACCTAAATGGCAGCCCAAATCCCTTTTACCCTCACTTGTGAAATAAAACCCAAAGACACGTAAAACTGGAGGATGGCGCTGATCCTCATCCCAACCGCGTCACAATCGCGATACGGCTCCAATGCGCATCGGAGGTCACAGTGCGAAAAGGTCGACATCGTCCGCAAACAGCTGAGATGCCGCCCTTAGGTCCCCGAAGCGGGCGCAGTGCGCCATGACCGCCACGAACAGGGGGATACGACCCAGCAGCACTGGTGCACAGGGCCGACGTAGGCGCTCTGTCGCGCTCCATCTGTGGATCTGTGAGAGAGAGTCGCTATGTAACGTGGAGGCAGTTTGCCCATTGGGAAGAAGGCGCGGCTACGTTGCTTACCACGGAATCAGATTTGTGTCAAAAGTGTCAAAAAAAAACGGAATACTTTTGAGCAAAAACATTTCTGATTGAGAATAAAGGAAATAAATATTGCAAAGAAAAATATTGATTTCAAGAGGACCTTTGAGGTTGGAACAAAAAGGAAAAATATTCCAAGTAATTCATTTCTATGCCCGTGCAAACTATTTTTTTTTTATTTGATACCTTCGACACAAATCTGATTCTATAGCAGAGCAGCGTTAAGCAACGTAGCTACGATAGCTCCCCAATGGGAAAATGACCTCAACACTACATCGCGACTCTCTCCCACAGACGGAAAAACAGTCGGAGCGCCTACCTTGGCCCTATGTAGCTGGGAAAGCTCACGCTTGTTTGAGTCTGACACCCACCTTGACCGAGCTTGACTTCATGTAATATTATTATTATTAATTTGTAAATAAATAACATGGAACTGGAAGTATTGTTCACAGAATCGTCTTCTAAACAATGTTGCTCGACGATGAACTGATTGCTCGTAATTAATCTGTAGCCTTGATTCCATCCTCACTCATTAGAAACTTTGTAACAGTGATGCAGGAGACTCTCTCACTCATTCATGCATGTTTCACATTAATTTTACTCTAGCGCGGAATCCCATGGAGTCGTGCTCACGAGGAAATCAAAGAACAACCGCAATTAATTGCGAGTCAAAGTTAATTAAGTAATTGAATAGAGGCCTGTGACAAGCTCGTGCTCCGAAATAAGTCATAAATTAATTGAAAAAGCCCCTCCAGCATGGCAATCCCCGTTGCCGTGCTTTACAGTTCAGATTTTAAGGCTGGGCCCCAGGAACGGGCGTAGCGAACGACGGCATGATAAACAAGGGAAGAACGCGGTCAATCAACGTTCATTTTTCCACCGTGCGGAAATAATTAGAATAGATGACACCGTCGATTACTTCCAGCTGACCGGCCCGTTTGCCTCCTCTTCTGTTCACAGCGGTTCTCGTAAGAAGATTAATTAATCCACTCCGCCAAACAGGAAGTGGTAGTGACAAACAGGCCTACGGGGGACGTGCTTAGCGTGGCCCGTCCAGTCGTAATATGGCCATTAGCTGAAATTCAGAACCCAACGAAGGGAGCGGGGGGGAGGAGGGGTAAAACTAACCAAAGCAAATACTTTTTTTTAATAGCATAATGATGGAGGAGCATTGCTTTGTTAAATATTTAACCGTTTAGATTGCGTGCAAAAAGGAACGTTAGCTGTACAGGTTGCTCTGGATAAGCTAGAACATCTGTACCTGAGTACCACGCTTATCCCAGCCTCACTGGCTCCCTGACTGTCATCTTACCCTCCAGGGCCCAGGTGTGATTTACACAAATACACCCCCCCGGCCCCCCATCACCCCTGAACACAACCCCGCCCACCCCCTTTTCAAAGGGCACCAATTGAAACCCAAAGTAATGTTTTCCAGGGAGAAAAAAGCAAAGAGAATTCAAATGCATTTCCCTATGACATATGATACCTGCTTTCCCATTTCCACTCAGTGACTGTAAATTAAATATTAAACCCTGCATATATACAGGATATTAGAACAGCCGGAGCGTCTGCTTTTCAATCTGCGCCAGGGCGGAGATGGGGGACGTGGGATCGCTTCTCCAGCCCCTGCGAGGACCGTCTCAGCGGATCCCGCTTTCATTTATTTTTTTTGCTGTTGTTGTGGTTACCGTTTTTTTTGTTTGTTTGTTAGTTTTTTCAAAACTTCAATTGAACCTCAACCAAAAACCGAAGGAGACAGTCCAAAATGTTTATGTATTAGAAGAGATAGTGACATTGAAAGATATCTGTCTACATTCTGAGTGAATTTTTGGCAGGATTGTCTAAACAAACAGACCGCATCAATTTGTTTCAATAACATCCGTTAAAAATAACATTATCGCTGTCCGTGAGTGAACGTCAAGAGCAACTCGACAATTTCAATCAAATTATGTAAGTAGCCCTTTTAGCCCATCATTCCAGTATGTTGTTTTGATTACAGATAAAGGCAGGCCAGTGGCCTCTATACTGACAGGACATACACACACTGACACACACACACACGCACATGCATGCACACATACACACACAGGCAGACACACAGTGGAGCGCACACACACACACACACACACGCACACACACAGGTAGACACACACTGGTGCGCACACACACACACAGGCAGACACACACTGGCGCGAACACACACAAATGTACACACACACACACACACACACACACACAGGGACACACACACACACACACAAACAAACAAAGAAACATGCACACACTCACACACACATCATATGGCAGGGCTAAGGAAAGCTGCTGCTTGCAGAACAAAGTTGAATAAAATGATATTGTTGGGTTGCGCGGGGACACTGCTGTTTATCATTAATTGCAGAGCTGACGTTGCCCTGCAGCAGCTGCTATAGACGCAGAGGACTGAGCGGTGGCTGGTCGCGCCGCGCGGGCTGATTGATGACATCACAGAGGCTTCATGGAGACGTACAGGCCAGAGATGACGAGAGCTTTATTCTGCACTGGTTATGTTTATACACAAGCTGAAAGATATGCACGCAGGCAGACCCGACAATGCACTCGCATACCAATATGAATATAACACACACGCACGGCGCACGCACGCACGCACGCACGCACGCACGCACAGGCAGCCAGACACGCATACAAGCAAACACAAACACACTCACACACACGCACGCACGCACCCACAGACACGCACGCACACACACACACACACACACACACAGACATGCACGCATGCACGCACACACACGCACGCACGCACGCACAGGCAGCCAGACACGCATACAAGCAAACACAAACACACACACACGCACGCACGCACCCACAGACACGCACACACGCACGCACACACACACACACTCCCTCCGTGGGTGAAAGTGTAAAAGCCTCTGGTCTCCGGTGTTCCCGCTCTGTCGCTGCGCCCCTGCCTGGGCCCGAGCGCACTTCATTAGAGGGGTCACACTAACTCTTCCAAGAAGTGTTTTAGCGAATGGGAAAATGGAGATTTATAGGACGGGAGGAAGCGCTTTGGCAGATGGTGCGAGTGGAAGCAGCCGCATTCGGCTCGCCCCCCTGCCGGAAACGTGCACGCCGTTCTGCTCCCTCTCCAGTCAATTTGATATATTAAACAATTATTGAATATGCCACCAAACAAAAACTCACTGACAAAGAGGTCTGTGTAAATCTACGTGGCTGCAAAGTCTAATTTATGTACATTGCCATGAATAATTCATAGGAGCACAACTCAAAAAAAAAAAAAAAACACAACAAATATCTCCCTCCCCCCCCCCCCCCACTCTAGTGCGCCGGATCTTTCTGAAGTGACAATGAACAGCGGCGTTCTGGAAAACACAGCCTGCTCAATCTCACAGTAGAGTATTAATTAGTGATGATGAGGAAGACGAGGATGATGTTTTACTCAACGCGGTGTTGAAAGACACATTTTGATTTACACATCAGCAGAAGTGCTGTCACGCTTGTCTCCTTTGCTCCAGTCATGTGTGACAGGACAGCTGACATTTCCTACTTCCTGCATTGCAGTTTGACCCGTGACCCTCAACACTTCAGCTCAAACCCAGGAAATAAAAAAAAACCCTAAACAACAAACCTTTGATAATGAGAATACTGCAATAATACAATTAGATTTAAAAGGTAATCACCCCGCAAAATATATATTCTCATCTTTCCCTCTGCAGAGTTGTGTGTAACAGCTGAGGCCGGCATGTCCTTGTCCTACAGCGTGAAGGTCAAAGACGTGAAAGGGGGTAGGGAGGGTAAGAGAGGGTTAGAGAGAGGGGTAAAGAGGGTAGGGGGGTGGGGGGTTGGGGTAGACTTGTGATATTGTCCTGTCTGACTCTGGCCGCGTTGTTCCTGCGGGCTTGGCTACACGGGGCAGCCTCCTCCGCTGTTTATTCCACAGGTCTCCTGTACTTAACTTTCCCCACCAGGAGCACATAAATAATTTAGCGCGGTAAATAAATCGCGGGGCGGGCGCTTTGTAAAAACGACTGTGATGGAAACCGCAGCGGGTCTGTTCTGACACGGGGCACCT
>CM056382.1:1523673-1556173 GCA_029718625.1 Synaphobranchus kaupii
AAAACACCCCCATACAGACACACACACGTATACAAAACACTCCCCCACACATACAAAAACACCCCCAAACACTCATGCATGCGCACGCACGCACACGCACACGCACACGCACACGCACACGCACACACACACACACAGTAGTAGTGAGCAGATGGAGGATGAGGCTCCATATGGACACAGATAAACAGCCCAGTCTTTTCTCGGCCACTCGGATAAACACAGACGATTGGCCATGACAACCGTGTGTGTCATAAGCCCACCACAGAAAAGCTGATTAACCGCCTGTGCCTGAAAATGAGAGAGAACGAGAAACAGAGAGAGAGAGAGAGACAGACGGAGAGATAGAAAGAGAGGGAGAGAAAGAGATTAAGAGAGAAAGACAGAGAGAGTCAGGGAGAGGGAGAGAGAGAAAGGACCGTCAGACCTGATCTCCTTTCCTCTCAGGCAACAGGAAGTGACCTCATCTCTGGCTCTGGAGTGATTAACGGTGGACATCCTTTATTTCAGAGCCCCTTATATCTGCGCTGGGATCTCCCAGAGACTGGGCCGCCAACACAGCCCCAAACCGCTGCGGACCACAGCCCAAACCGCTGCGGACCACCGCCCAAACCGCTGCGGACCACAGCCCAAACCGCTGCGGACCACCGCCCAAAACCGCTGCGGACCACCGCCCAAAACCGCTGCGGACCACCGCCCCAAAACCGCTGCGGACCACAGCCCAAACCGCTGCGGACCACAGCCCAAAACCGCTGCGGACCACCGCCTAAACCGCTGCGGACCACCGCCCAAACCGCTGCGGACCACCGCCCGTCCTGCTCCAACTTAACTGCATCTACTGCCATACTGAATTTGTTTATCCGTGCTCCTGCTCATTTGAAGATGCAACTGGCAGCACTTACTCCAAATTGTTCGCGGAAACACATTCTGGCTCTCTCTCTTAATGGCGGCTCAGGGATGCTATTCTTATTTCATATAACAAGACTGTAACGTTCAAATATATATATATTTTTTTTTAAATGGCAGAAGCGCTGCCGTGTCGCACAGCGCGTTTTGTAAACGCGTTAGGTTTCTTTAACGCACACACGTACATCTGGTTACACTCTAAATCCCTTCATCGGGAAGTCTATCTAAGTGAAGGGGTTCAACTCTTTACCCTCTGCTACCTTTCTACTTCCAGCAGATTAGACACGAGGACACCATTATAGTGATTATACCCCCCCCCCCCCCCCCCCCGCCCCCCCTCCCTACAAACACAAACCCGAAAAGATCAGGTTTCACAAAGGAAAACTCCACTGACTGAACAAATGCCACAGGGGCTGGAGCCACACCGGACAGACAGGAACACCGTGCAGGGAGGTTTAAGGTCCATTTTTAAATCACAGAAAATGTGTTTCCGTAACAACCTCTCAACTTGAAGCCTTAATTTTAAAAAAAAAAGAGAGAGGGAGAGAGAGAGAGGGAGAGAGAGAGCATTTTCTCAAGGTTGCTCAATTATGATACTGGGGCCTTGGCATATTGATTTGACCATATAATACTTAAAGCTTTTAGAAACTGCCGTCCTTGGACCACCATTTTACATATATGAGAAGCAGAAAATAAGTAAGCACCAAGCTCCAAGGAACCTGTGTGAGAGTTGTAGGGCTTTTTTTTTCCCACCCTTAACCACACACACACACGCACGCACGCACGCACCACACACACACACACACACACACACACACACACACACACACACACACACACACACACACACACACACACACACACACACACACACACACACACAGACACAGACACACACAAACACACGCACACACACACACACACACACAAACACAGCGACAGACAGGGGCAGTGCCTCCCAGATGGCGGTTCGATAAAATGTCTTGATGTCTGGGGATCGTTGATGGAGGCAGACGCGTCGGGTGACCCGATTGGCCACCTGGTTAAAGCGCATCAGGACCGAGTCGGGAAAGGGAATGAATGGGTGCGGCTAATGGACTTGCACTTAGGTTCAAGCTCAGAGGACAGAGGCTCACCCGTGACAGAGATTAGGACAGTTTCTTACACAGCCCTTCCATCTCAATGCGTCTCCAGTCTCAGGATAAGTTAGCCCCAGTTTGCTTGCAGCCACACCACTAGGTACCCTTGCTCCTGCTGAATGGCTGAAGCTAAGCAGGTGTGGACTTGGTTTGTACCTCCTGGGAAAACTAAGTTGCTGCTGGAAGTGGTGTTGGTGGGCCAGTAGGGGACGATCTTCCCTCTGGTCAAATAAAACCCAGTGCCCTAGTGCAGTGATGGGGACACTGTGCTCTCGGAGATGCCGTCTTTCGGATGAGACGTTAATAAACCGAGGTAATGATTCCACCATACTTACCTCCTGGAGAGATGCTTCACTGGAAGATGATGGGTGATACTAATAATTATAATTATCAGTCTGCAGGAGAAGCTCAGGAGGGTGTTGGAGGGAGCACAAGGACGACAGCATGCAGGTATCTCCACCTGCAGGACAGAGGGCTTGTCGTGGAACGTTTTTTGGTAAGGGCTCCCTACTCGTGACCAGTAGGGTGTGTGTTCAAATCCCAGGTGCGGAACAGGCGCGTTCATTGTGCTTTGCGGGGTAATTAAACTGCCCTGGAACCAAGGTAAATCTGCAGAGGTGTGGGTATTATATGCATATCAATAGAAATACACTAAATAACAATTCTTTATTACAGGCTAGTGCTGAAATGTTATTACTACACATTTATTTATTATTATATTATTATTATTATTATTTATTATTATTATTATGGTTGTTGTAGTCAACAGTGGCTTGAATTAAGACTGGCTGCAAGTTGACTGAAATAGTGGCACAACCATGACCCGTTTCCCGATGCAGAAGCAAAACAGGAGAGAAGCAAGCACACAGATGCAGCCCTAAAAGGCCGTTCCAGTCTATGAGGAATGCTGTGTGCTGGGTGCATACTTCTCTATTGCCCGCAGCACATCATTTATTTTCATTCATATCTAACCTCCACACTGATGCCATGCCACTAAAGTTGTGTTATGAGTTCTCCACTCTCCCCGCCCAAGGTTTATACTTCCTCAAACGACCTCTGAGGACGCAAGCGGGGTCAAACAACGTGTCGGGCCACGGAAGTGAGACATCACACAGCCTGGCTCCCGGCCCACACAGGCGAAACTATTTCAACATGTTACTTTTTCTTTTGTTTGTCATTTCTGTACTATAACTTTTCTTCCTTTTAGCACATCTGTTGAAAAGTCATGTGAAGCATGTGCAAAAAAATGTTTTTGTTAGAAAATCAGCCATTCTGAGGTGTCACCACGGTGAAAGGGGTATTTTTATTATACATATATATATATTTTAAATTGTTGTTGTATACAATAAAGAAAACCAGAGAACATAACTGCACCAAGGTAATGCGCCAAAGAACAGCAGCAATCGACCTACAACAGGGTTAAGAATTTTTCTTTCAATCTTACATTTTATTTGCGAGTGCAGCGGATGGCTGGAGATGTTGCTCTCGCTTGGCGCTTCACTTGCTTCACAAAGCCCCCCGCCCCCGCCCCCGCCCCCCCGCCCCTCTCTCTCTTTCTCCCTCTTTAACCCAAATACAGGATCCTAAGTCAGTCTCCAGAGCCACCTCCCTCTCTCTCTCTGCCATGTTTATGTGCTTTTCATTGCAGGGGATTAAAACCTGGTTACTGATGAAAATCCAACCCAATCTCCAGTGTGATAATCTCCTCTATGCTTTAATTAGAAAAGAAGAAAGAAAAGTGGGACTACCCCCCCCCCCCCCCCCCCCCTCCCCCCCTCCCCTCCCCAACCCAATCTCTGGTCTCCTTCTTTATGGTCATCTTCCCTGCCCCTGCCCCTGCCCCCCCCCCGGGAGAGAGGGATCTACACTGTGTTCCCGCTCCTCCTTAGCTGCACCCGCCCCCATCCGCCCACCCAGTACGTCCTCGACACCATGTTGACAAATCCTTGCCTGCTTGTGGGACCACGCTCCCACAATCCCTGCTAATCTATCAGGGCACGACCCTCTCCTGCAGGAGCCATCGATTACCCATCAGGCCACAGCAGTCCTACACGCACACAGGCGGCTCGCTCCTACGCTCATTAACATACGCACATGCACACACACACGCACACACGCACGCACACACACACGCACACACGCACACACACACACACACACACACACACCACAAGAGCGGCTCGCTCCTACACTCATTAACATACGCTTTATTCACACGCTCCAGCGTTTACACTCACACACACATAGACAGTCACACACAGACAGTCAGAGACAGAGACAGAGACAAACAGCTGCCTCCTCTACCCTCCACCCTGCTGCCTCCTCTACCTTCCATCCTGCTGCCTCCTCTACCCTCCACCCTGCTGCCTCCTCTACCCTCCACCCTGCTGCCTCCTCTACCCTCCATCCTGCTGCCTCCTCTACCCTCCCATCCTGCTCGCCTCCTCTACCCTCCACCCTGCTGCCTCCTCTACCTTCCATCCTGCTGCCTCCTCTACCTTCCATCCTGCTGCCTCCTCTACCCTCCACCCTGCTGCCCTCCTCTACCCTCCACCCTGCTGCCTCCTCTACCCTCCATCCTGCTGCCTCCTCTACCCTCCACCCTGCTGCCCTCCCTCTACCCTCCATCTTGCTGCCTCCTCTACCCTCCACCCTGCTGCCTCCTCTACCCTCCATCCTGCCTGCCTCCTCTACCCTCCACCCTGCTGCCTCCTCTACCCTCTCACCCTGCTAAATCCTCTACCCTCCACCCTGCTAACTCCTCTACCCTCCACCCTGCTAACTCCTCTACCCTCCACCCTGCTAACTCCACTACCCTCCACCCAGCTAAACCTGCTAAATCCTCTACCCTCCACCCTGCTAACTCCTCTACCCTCCACCCAGCTAACTCCACTACCCTCCACCCAGCTAACTCCACTACCCTCCACCCTGCTAACTCCTCTACCCTCCACCCTGCTAACTCCACTACCCTCCACCCAGCTAACTCCACTACCGTCCACCCTGCTAACTCCACTACCCTCCACCCTGCTAACTCCTCTACCCTCCACCCTGCAGCCTCCACTACCCTCCACCCTGCTTACTCCTCTACCCTCCACCCTGCTAACTCCTCTACCCTCCACCCTGCTAACTCCTCTACCCTCTACCCTGCTAACTCCACTACCCTCCACCCTGCTAACTCCTCTACCCTCCACCCTGCTAACTCCTCTACCCCTCCACCCTGCTAACTCCTCTACCCTCCACCCTGCTAACTCCTCTACCCTCCACTCTGCTGCCTCCTCTACCCTCACAGCTGAAAGCTAGGCACCTCAACGGAACATGCCGGCGTTCAGATGGGACATAAAAACGAGGTCCTGGCTCAGCGCGTTCTTTTAATACACCCGGTGCACTCATCGCAATGTAGAGGCAAAATACGGTGGGGGGGAGGGGGGAGGGGCCTTTGTGTCCTGGCCATAGGTCCAGGCCTGTCCGTCAAATCCTCCCCCAGTTTGATTGGCTAGTGAACCCCGCCCCTTGAAATTCATTGGGTTTCGGGCTTCTGGCGCATTGTCACTGCTGTGCACCTTGCCCATAGGTGCGATGGCAGGGTCCCTAGGCGGGAATTGAACCTGCAACCTTCTAGTTACAAGCTCAGTTTCCATATACTATAGGAATGAGAGAGCTCTGAGCTCTGTGTGCTCCAGTCCTCCTTATCTCGGGTTAGTCTTAGCGAAGTAGTCCGGGTTTGGTATTCTTTCTATTCACTGGTCCTTCTGTTGAGCACCTATAGTTCCTTGTTTATATACGCCGGCTTGTAGCGCATTTGGGATCACCCCCTTTTTACTTTCCATATACTACACTTCCGCCCCTATGACCCTGTGCATCGGGCATTAAGAGACTGGGCCAGGTTTCCTGCCTTTACGTGTAAGCCCCGTTTTCTGCAAACAATGCTAATGATTATCTATCGCTCATCAATGCTAATGATTATCTAGCGCTCAATTGATTATCATCGCGTTGAGGCCGCGTCGCTCGCGGTCGCCCCAGCGACAGCTGCAGTGGAACGCCGTTAAAGAACAGGTGCTTTTTCTTCGTCTCCCACAGAACTGCTGCCGTTTGGAGAATATTTTTTTAAAAACCACATCTGCTGTACAGCCTGAGTGTGACGGGCTGTCAGATAGCCACAGAAAGAGCATATGCCAGCAAGCCTCGCTGTTCATTAATTTTAATGAATCCTATTGGCTTTGTACATCCGTGTATGAATCAGCCAGTGTGGTTCCTACCATACCACCCCCCCCCCCCCCCCCCCGCCCCCCCTTAAGGCTGTAAAGATGTTCTGGTATTCTATAAGATCTCCCCTAAGTCCCCCCACACACCTGCTTAACATTTTTATATTCAAAACTGGAGCAGAGTAATATATTATTTTTTTTAAATCCGGGCCCCACCCAACATAAAATAAAACCATCAAAACCCCCATAACCTTGCCCACTGGTGTCCTATCCTTGGTAATAAAACCTAATTGTGGTAACGAGGTGGAGGGGCCACTTCTGAGTGTAGGGCTCCTTTCAATTGACTGAGAGGCTCCATTTGATTGGCTGAGAGGCCCCTTTTGATTGGCTGAGAGGCCCCTCTGTGATCCAGCCCTCATGCATAAACAAATATGTGCTCTAGTTGAACTTCTTGAGAGCACTACAAGCTGCAAGTGCAGTGCATGAAAGCATCCATGTTGAAACCTGTTTCCCCTGGGAACCGTTGCTTAGCGCTTACGCTCTCCCCCCTTCTCTCTCTATCTCTCTCCCTCTCCCTCCTCCCTCTCCCTCTCTCTCGCTTTCCTCTTTCTCCCTTTTCCCTCTCTCGAGATCCTTCACGTGATACACGAATACATGGCACGCCACAGCGCGTTGCCCGGTAAAAACACCCTGCGGTTTTCCAAACGGACGGGAAAGGGCCCACGGAAAACTTTAAAAGCTCTCGAGCCGGTCGCTCAAGGCGTGTCTAGACCATGGGCAGATCTATAAAGAGTGCATTACAATGCCGGCTAACAATTTGTCAATCAGGCAAACGGCTATCTATCCGGCAGCTCTCTGGAAGAGCCCCAGAACACTTCAGCACAAGGCCTTAATTCCATTAGCATTTTAAAAGGAGCCATTGTTTACATTACGGTTTGATTTTTCTTCGTCTCTACGTTTTTATTTATTTTTTTATTAATCCAAGAGTGAATGCTCACTCTGGTTAGCAACAACCATCATGGAGCAGCTCGTTTCATTAATATCGCTTCTCCTCTCATTCATTTGTTAAAGCCTGTTGTTAAATATTTGTCAATGTCGCTCGGAAGCTTGACAAGTTTTAGGGGATGAAGCGTTCAAGGAAGATTGCCAAGTGGCAAACAAACCCTTGGCAGCCTTTTAGTTTTAAGTCCAGTTATTGGAGAATGAGGCTTCATGATAGTGTGGTGGCTGGAGCTAGTCAATCGCTTGCTGATAAGAATAAAAGAACACATGTTCAAGACTCAGCTGTCAGCCAATCAGCATTCGCCATTCTTCATCTTACCGAATCAAAATAATTTGCTCTCCACAGCAATGAAAAACCCTTCAAATGGTTCTACTACAGCGAGTCACTGGTGACACTCGAGGGTTCCACCCATTTTTGGAGTTTATAAAGTCTTGCATTACCATCACAAACCAACTCTAGAACACCCCCAAAAGCCACTCTGTGTGTGAGAGTGGCAGGGCCTTCACAAAGCAAAGTGTTACCTTGTGACCTAATGCTTCGGTTAATGTTGAATCATTAATATCATTAGCGATTTGTGCAGAAAACAACTGCAGTGTATTCCACTAGTGTTCGGGCTGTGCTTGTCTGCCATGTTTGCTATCCTGGTTAGCATATATGCAAGACTGGATAAGGGGTCCATGTGGGGGGAGGGATCCAAAGTGGGGGAGGAAGGGGGTCTATTTTGGGGAGAGGGTTCCATGTTGAGGGGAAGGGGTACATGTGCGTTGAGGTGGTAAGAGTTTGTGTGGATGTGTTGGGCGAAGGAGTCCATGTTGGGCAAAGGGGTCCGTGTTGGAGGAAGAGGTGTGTGTACTCAGGGAAGGGGTGTGTGTTTGTTAGGGGAAGGAGGTGTGTGTACTGGGGGAACAGTGGGTGTTGGGGAAGGGGGGTGTTTTATGGAAAGGGGGTCTACGTTGGCGGAAGGTGGTGTGTGTTGGGGGAAGGTGGTGTGTGTTGGGGGAAGGGGATGTGTGTTGGGGGAAGGGGGTGTGTGGTTGGGGGAAGGAGGTGTGTGTTGGGGGGAAGGTGGTGTGGTGTTGGGGGAAGGGTATGTTTGTATTGGGGGAAAGGGTATGTGTGTATTGGGGGAAAGGGTGTGTGTTGAGGTGGGAAGTTTGTGTGGATGGGTTGGGCCATGAGCGTCTGAGCTGGATAAGTGTTTTTTTGGTGACAGGCCGAAGTGGAGCTTCGGCAAGTAGGGAGGGAGTATCTGCCAGCTGTGGTCTGCACACTATACTGTACCAACCCCCGCCCTAAAGCCCCCCCCCCACCCAACTTTGTGGCTGGTCTGTCCAGCTTCTCCCTTAATACTCCCTTATCTGTCTCATTGCCCGTTTAGCCGATATTACTGGCATGTGCATTAAATGACAGCCTTAGATACCATTTGGTTTATGTTAAAGTTCAGTCAGTTCAGATGTGAGGAGTTGACCTTCGACCTTTGACGTACAGTCAGCGGATTGCTGAAATTCCACAAGATTCCAAGGTGACGGACGCGAGGATCAAACAAATGCTTTCCAAACATCTCGCTCCCACACATTCCCCCCGCAGACCAAGTTTGTTGAGATACGTACATTGAGCATGAATGACTCCCCCGAATGACTCCAACCGTGGTCATTGTCTCTTCTGTCTGCCTGCTAGACTGTGTATTTTATTTTTATTTTTTTTACTACCACTGATTTGAGAAATGTCATTCTTCGGCGTGATGCCTCAGTGGCTTTTTGTTACGCTATTTTATCTTTTAACCGCAACCTTTCAAACAAACTCGTTTGGTCCCAGTCAGTGCAAGAGGGGAACATCAGAGACGACAAGTGTAAAACTGGCTAAGTGGATATTTACATAGGGAAACTAGGACTCGCTCATCCACCCTCGGAGAGCTCGTCGCCGTTGGAAACGGGAATATTCCTGGACGTCAGTCACAGGCTCAGCCGCCTCGGCCCTCCGAAGAGGTCCCTGTGAGCCTCGCGCGCATTTTCGGGAAATGGAGTTTGGGTACGGGACGTGCCTGCCCTTCGCCCTGAGCACATCTGTCCCCTCCATATGGAGAGAGAGAGAGCCCTGCCATTTGGCTTCAGTTCTCAGACCCCAGAAAAGGGGCGCGGTGTTTTTGGGGCCTACAGGGGGACATTGAGGTACAGGAACAGTAATGGGTGAGGGGATGAATATGGGGACTTGGGGAGGG
The DNA here is from genome assembly GCA_029718625.1 of Synaphobranchus kaupii. Lineage (NCBI taxonomy): Eukaryota > Metazoa > Chordata > Actinopteri > Anguilliformes > Synaphobranchidae > Synaphobranchus > Synaphobranchus kaupii. The sequence goes on from CM056382.1 coordinate 1,533,139, forward strand.
GGTCAGGGGTATATATGTGTGTGTGAAAGACTCAGTTTTGGAACGGTCCCAGGACAGAGACAGCCCACAGGGGCATGCGTTCTCTCTGTGGTATGGCGGTTTGGCAGGGGGTCGTGGTGTGGGTCGGTTTGGCAGGGATCGTGGGTGGTGTGGGGGGGGGGGGGACCCATTCTCCGCTCTAACAAGGCGTGGGGGGGGACCCCATTCTCTGCTCTAACAAGGCCTGCTAATCCCCCGGTCTGATCCCCCGGTCAGCTGTTTCCCGGCAACCAGGGAATCGACAGAGAGAGGCCTGGTTTTGCACAGCACTGGGGGGGGGGGGGGGGGGTCTTCCCTTTCTCTATCCCCCTCTCCTTCTTTCTCTCCTATCTCACACTCCCGTTTGCGCTTTCTCCGTCACTAAAATCCAACGCAGAGCGTTGTGTTGGACGTGCCGCAGCGCCCCGTGTTTTTTTTGGTTTTTCTTTTCTACAAGACTGGTTATCAATCCAAGCACTTTCCACTCACAGGAGGGAGCCCTGGGTAGGGCTATTAAGAACACATCAATCACAGTGTCCTGTCCAATCAGCACACAGGGGAGGGCAAAGGCCAGAGGGAGGAGGAAAAGGGGCCGAAAAACATGACAATAACAAGGACGAGAGAGCGGGGGGGATTTATGCACAGGACAGGAGGAGAGAGAGAGAGAGAGAGAGAGAGAGAGAGAGATAGAGAGAGAGAGAGAGAGAGATAGAGAGAGAGAGATAGAGAGAGAGAGAGAGAGAGAGATAGAGGGAGATAGAGAGAGAGAGAGAGAGAGAGAGAGATGGTGGGGCTGAAGGGAAGCCCAGGGGTGGGTGTTTTAATTGGCAGTGTGTGTGTGGGGGGGGGGGTTTGAATGGCCCTCCAAGTGAACACGGGGCTGGTGGAGATGATCGGGGGGGGTCGCCACGCCCCCCACTCAAGCGAGTCCCACAGGCGTTTCCATCTGCTGCCCAACCACCCCCCCCCGCCCCCGCCCCCTCTTCCAACCCTCAAATGATCTGAGACCAGTAACCCCCCCCCCTCTAATCTTGATTAAGGTCCAGGATAAGTTCATGGGCCTTCTGTGCCTCCTTGGTGAATTGCCACTTTTGTATCCCGAGAGTAACACTGAGAGTTATCGTGGATAAGAGACCCTGCTAAGTGAATTTAATGTAATATAAAAACATTTTAATAATAAAAAGAAATAAATGATAATAATAATAATAATAAATAAATAACACTTAGGAGCACAGGCTGTGGGCAATGTTGGCACTACACTACAGGCAGCTTGGCACAGCTGTCTAACCTTGACCTGAGCTGATCTCAAGTCAGGTTTCTGCATTTAGATTCCTCCCCCCACACCATTAAGAGTGCAGTTTTGATTCTGTTCCAGGATCAGTCGATGAGAGCTTCACATCGCGCTGCGTGCCCGTTACTCACTCAGACCCCCCCAGCCCCGCCCCCACCCCGCTCACCGCGGGAGTGTGACTCACCATGCAGGCGTCGGCACGGCAACCCGACCAGAAAGAGCAGTCTGGAGATAGGGCACGGGTGCCTCTCTCTCCCTCGCCACTCAATCGGCTGCTCTCATCGCCCATTCGCTCTCTCACCTCTCTCTCTCTCTCTCTCTCTCTCTCTCTCACCCCACTCGATTGGCTGCTCTCTCGCCCATTCACTCTCTCACCCCTCTCTCTCACCCGCTCGTTCGGCTGCTCTCCTCGCCCATTCGCTCTCTCACCTCTCTCTCTCCTCTCTCTCTCTCTCTCTCTCACCCACTCGATTGGCTGCTCTCTCGCCCATTCGCTCTCTCACCTCTCTCTCTCTCTCTCTCTCACCCACTCGATTGGCTGCTCTCTCGCCCATTCACTCTCTCACCCCTCTCTCTCACCCGCTCGTTCGGCTGCTCTCTCGCCCATTCGCTCTCTCACCTCTCTCTCTCTCTCTCTCTCTCTCTCTCACCCACTCGATTGGCTGCTCCTCTCGCCCATTCGCTCTCTCACCTCTCTCTCTCTCTCTCTCTCACCCACTCGATTGGCTGCTCTCTCGCCCATTCACTCTCTCACCCCCTCTCTCTCACCCGCTCGTTCGGCTGCTCTCTCGCCCATTCGCTCTCTCGCTCGCCTTCGCCCGCTCTCTCACACCCCCCCTCTCTTAGCCGCTCGCTCATCCCTTCACTGGCCCGCTGCGGGGATAGCGGGTGGCGGGTGGCGGATGGCAGTTGGCGGGTGGCCCAACAGCCCCCGCTGCTCCCATATAGAGCAGAGGAGGTGATTCACACACGCAAGCCTCTGAGCGATCGAGTGCTGATAACGCACTATACACAACTGGGTGATTTTCAACCAGGCCTGCCGCTAGCCATTAATATCACATACCGCCGTAAAAACCGCTGGGCCGGGGGCGGGTGAGGACAGGTATCCAGAGGTGATACTGGGCAGGGGGTCAGGGGGGGTCCGCGTAATGCTCACGCCAGCGCTGCTTTTCCAAAATAATTACGCTCATTTAATAATTGCTATGTTGAACAAAAATATAATTCAAAGGGCTGGATATTATAATACAGGCAGATAAAATACAGCTTTTAAATCAGAGGAGTCAGGCTCCAGTCCTGGAGGGCTGCAGTGTCTGCTGCTTGATGGCGTGTTTCAGCACATAAGTGATTATTCAAGTCATTGATTGGCTAAAGAGTCCATGCATCTTGTTTCTAAGACTTTAATTGGCTGCTGATTGAAAGGTAACCCATAAAAGCCTGCAGCCGCTGCAGACCTCCAGGACTGGAGTTAAACCTGCAGCCGCTGCAGACCTCCAGGACTGGAGTTAAACCTGCAGCCTCTGTTGCCCTCCAGGACTGGAGTTAAACCTGCAGCCTCTGTTGCCCTCCAGGACTGGAGTTAAACCTGCAGCCTCTGTTGCCCTCCAGGACTGGAGTTAAACCTGTAGGCTCTGTTGCCCTCCAGGACTGGAGTTAAACCTGCAGCCTCTGTTGCCCTCCAGGACTGGAGTTAAACCTGCAGCCTCTGTTGCCCTCCAGGACTGGAGTTAAACCTGCAGCCTCTGTTGCGCTCCAGGACTGGAGTTAAACCCGCAGCCTCTGTTGCCCTCCAGGACTGGAGTTAAACCTGCAGCCTCTGTTGCCCTCCAGGACTGGAGTTAAACCTGCAGCCTCTGTTGCGCTCCAGGACTGGAGTTAAACCTGCAGCCTCTGTTGACCTCCAGGACTGGAGTTAAACCTGCAGCCTCTGTTGCCCTCCAGGACTGGAGTTAAACCTGCAGCCTCTGTTGCGCTCCAGGACTGGAGTTAAACCTGCAGCCTCTGTTGCCCGACAGAACCGTGACACCCCTGTTTTAAATGTTACCACTGAACCTGTTCCAGCCCTATTAGGCTGAATGACGATGTGCAGTAGTTGTAAAAGGGGAAAGGAGACCATTAGCCTGATTAGCATTAGCTGCAAGGATAAAGTTTAACGAGAGGTAGTAGCTGAAAGGGCTGTAGCTGAACGGCAACACGTTTTCTATGCGATCTCCAGGAAGATGGCCACTCAGGGGTACTCGAGAACGAGACAACAGCGGCAGCCTAGAATTAAGCATGTGAATCTGATTTTCAGCTTTCACTTGGATAGAGACAAGAAAGTACATGGCTATACTACATTTAACTAAACCAGAATGACGATGCGAGTGTGTGTTTGTGTGTGTGTGTGTTTGTGTGTATGTGCGCGAGTGTTTGTTTGAAAGCGCAAGCACTTCTGCAACCCTCTATATTATTCTCAATGCTCATCATCCATATTTTTCTTGAACTTGTTGAGTTTTTTTTTTTTTGTGATTCAGCATTCGTTAAATAAATGGAGAACATACTGGTTTGACCTCCTCGCTCTTTAAACATAACCTGATAGCCATATCACTACCCCGTAAGTAAAGTCTGTGTTCGTTTGGAACACTGTAGTCTGTGTCCGTTTGAGCACAAGTGGGAACAAAGAACCTGTTGGGAATTCCTCACTTTCCACACAGGAAACTGAAACTGTTCAGGAAATGCATATTTAGGGGCACCTAATTGGAATTTTGTGACAATATAAGGACGTTTTAATTACATGATGAAGACCGACTTCTGTTTATTAAACTTCTCCCTTTTAATTACAGCACAAGAGCTCTTCAAATGGAGACAGGCCTCGACGCTCTCCGCTAATAACGTGATGGAAAACGAATCGGCCAGGATTTGAGGATCTCCTTCAGCAGTGCCACGAGCTGCTTTATTTGATTGCGGCGAGGAGCGTGCGCGTTATCCCAGCCGTGCCCCGCAAATTAAAATTTCCAGTCTGTCCTCGCCAACCTCTTGTTTTCAATTAAACAAGGAGTTCAATTAACCAAGGGGTTCCAGATGACAGTCTCCACTTGCATCCCCGCTCCCAGGCGCATATTTTATATTTTTACGCTCATGTTCGCTCTATCGTTCTCTTTCTCTCCCTCGTGCTCAGTCTCCCACCCTCTCACTTTCTCTCCCTAATTCTCTCTCTCTTCATTTTCTCTCTTCCTTTTCTTTTCTCAAAAATTCAAAAATGCTTTATCGGCATGAATGCATCAAAACAATAACACCAAAGCAGGGTAACTTGTAACATTGCAAACCGCATTTACAATACTAAAAAAAGAGAAAATAAATGCTCGCAAATTAGGAACGAATCTCTCAAATTCCTTATTTCTTAGTATTCTTTCTTTTGTCTCTCTCCTCCCCTCTCTCTCCCCCCCCCCCCCCCCCCCCCCCCCCCAGCACATTTCTTTTTGTCGTTTCTCCGCGGCTGTCGTTTCATCATTAGCGCAGTGCTTTGTAGCCTGGATTGCAGCACAGGCTTTATCAGGGCGAGCGCCACGGAACGTCGTTATGCCAAGGTTGGTCTTATTAGGGCCATGACGTGTTCCACTCAGGCACAGAGTCATGTCCCTCCGCTTACGCAGCGAGCTTTATTGTACAAAGATGTCGGACAAATTATGACATGCTCGTACTACCGGGCTCTGCTTCTCGCTGTGACACAGGGCGTGGACATTTTTAAGTAGGGTTTTTTCCCCTCACACAAATGGCGGTAAGGAGTACGAGCAGGGACAAAGCTTTACTTTGAAATAAATCCAAATAATCGAAGCGTATTGGCGGTTTGCGTCTCGTCTTGTAGAGATTTACGGGGTAGACCTGCGCCGGGGGCGGCCCGTAAAAACCCAGTCCCCGTGCCGGAGGCCGGTTCAAAAGCCGAGTCCCTTGTGAAAAACTTGAAGAGTTTTGTGTCCATCGGCTCCATTGTTGCTTTATACGTTGGTTCCTATGCCCTGCTGGCTGAAGGGAAGTGGAGAGGCCCTGTTCATAGTCCGCCATAAAAAGTATGCGGCACGGACGTCCGCAGGGTCCACGCGGACCTAAATCATAGCGGACCCATAGCGGACCTTTTTTTTGCGTCTGTTGCAGACCTGTCATTTTGCCTACAAGCGTACCTTATTCGTACCGTAATCTTCTTCCATGAACGACGTTGTTTACAATTTGCGCGCAGAGATCATGGAAAATGTAGTCTTCAAGGGGGGTTGGTACGTTTTGATTATGCTTTGAATATGCTGGACTGCAAAAGGCAAAAGTCCTCCCACGTACGTGTCTGTTTTTTCCAACCCACTGTAATCACCTTATAGATGTCTGGGTGAGAGAGAGAGAGAGAGAGATAGAGAGTGATAGTGGAGACAGAGAGAGACAAAGAGAGAGAGGGTCATGCTTCACACAGTGTTTGCCTTGAGGCAGATACCTGCACGCCTGACCCATGCACCTGTAAAACACACAAAAATGCAGGCCCTGTGGTTGTCACAGAGACGAGAGCATATTATCCCCGCAAACGATGATGATCTTGCCCTTTGGGAACACATTCACTACAACCCCCCCCCCCCCCCCCACCCCCCCCCACCCCCCGACTGACATGTGCACACGCACAAACACACGCCAACCCTAACTCTCCTGCCCCATCGCCACATTTCAGCACAATCTATCTTTAAAGGCGAGGCTTAAAAAGAAAAGAGAAGAAACGGCACTAAAACGGTAACCTGGAAAATCAGTTAAACAGGGAGCCCGAGGCAAGAATATAAACCAGACACGGTACATTGGATCTTCTGAACCTGGCGGAAAACATAGACCGGATGATAAACGATGACAACAGCGCGAAAAAAAAACAACAGCGGAAGGGAGAGAAAGGAGAACGGAGAAGGAAAAAAACAAACAGAAGGAAAGAAAAGAACAGAAGAGAAGAGAAGAGAAGAGCAAACACGATCGGGTCTATCTCCCGCTTCATTACGGCGATTTCGTCAGATTGTGACAGGAACATATTTGCGCGCGTTTCCGCCGCCCGCCCGTTTCAGACCCAGCCAAGCAAGGGCAGATTACAGGCATGCCGGCCCGCTAATGAGGATCAAACCCCTCCCAGTGGCATCCCGGCCCCCGCTACTCCGGAGCCGCGCATCGCGCAGGGCCTCACACACTGCATCAAACGAACCCGTACATAAGGAGAGGCCCATCCACCCGCACAATCTTCATTCCCTCTCTGTCCCCCGTAAGGCTGTCTCTCTGTGTCTCTCTCTGTGTCACTGAGGTGCCATTCACCAGAGCTGCCCCGCTTTTATGAACCGACAGATTTGCCACATGAGGAGAACTACACAAATGCTTTGGGAAGATGTTTTTTTATTTTTTATTTTTTAAATGCCAGGTCAATAAAACATTAAAATTTGAGAGAGTCAGAGAGAAAGAGAGAGGGAGAGGCTGACACTTTTACAGTGAAAGAAAGCGGAGTATGAGGGAGACCCAGAAGCCAGCCTTTCCCTGGAAGGGCTACACCTGAGGGGAAGAGGCTGTAATGGAGGGAGCCGTTAGCGGTTAGCTTTAACGCTCCACCTTTAACATAACGTCGCCCCTTAAAAAATGCCAGGATAAAATGGCGGGGAAAAGTATGCGTGGGCTCTTTGTGGCAAAGTCATAAAAAAATGATGATATTTTTGTTTATTTCTTGCCTATAGTGACTCTCAAACTCGGTCCTGGGGGCCCTCTCTGTGTACGCCGGTTTTCTTTCCAACCACAATCGCACTCCAAGAATTTTAACAAGCTGTTCATTTTTCTTAATTAGATGCCCATTTTGAGGGATTATTTGCCCTCTTAAGCCCCATTATGTCAAAAATAGCTAAGCGTGTCATGAAGAATAAAAGTCCCATATTCACGTTGTGCATATTTTGCTGTTGAGAAACAATGACATAAAAAGAGGTAAAAGAACTGATCAAATTAAAGACTGAGGTGAATCAATTGGTTCCTAATTGGTGAAAATGTGGACATCTGGCCACTGAAACCAACCATTTTTTGAGATAATGAAGAATTTAAAGACATGGCAAATGATAACGGGCCGAACTTGCACTATGTTAAGTTTAATGAACAAATTATGAAATTATTTTGACACGTGTGTTCAACAACCTTAAATGAGCAAGAGATTGGCTGTAGCAAAAAACCCGCATACACAGGGGTCCCCCAGGACTGAGTTTGGGAAGCACTATGGAGTTAAATGACCTGGCTGATCCAGAAAGGAGCCTGGTTTATGAATAAAGCGGCCGTAAAGAGCCTCCCTCCCCCTCTCCCCCTCTCCGAGGGGACCCCAGAAACTGCAGAGGGGGCGAGGTGGCTGGCCTGTGTGTACCTTTCCCCACAAGGCCCAGTGCATGCTGGGATCAATAACTGCCGGGGTCGGGAGGGGTTAACGGTCCGCCCACTCAGGAAGGAAGGAGAAAAGAGCAGGCAGAGTAAATTAAATTCAACTACTGTTTTATCCAGCAGTTGACCCCTGACCCCTACAGCCCCACCCCCCCTCCTCCAGCCTGTGTGTGTATGTACATGTGTGTGTCTGTGCGTGCTCGTGAGTGTGTGTGTGTGTGTGTGCGTACGGGGGGGTATTGATTTTAGCCGTCACTTTGACACGACTACCACACAGAAAATGCCGAGATTGGAATAGAAGCAATACCTGGCAAAAAAGCATTACAATACAGATGATGTCACTCCAGTAATCTTCCAGTGCATTAATGCTCCTCCGTGAACCAATCTGCCGGCCGCAGGCCACGACAACGGCCAGAGGATGCGAGCTCACAGAGGCCCATAAGCAGCCCTCTCCCACAACTAGGCTTAATGAATTACAGGCAGTTAAGAAAGCCACCCTGTACGTGTCTCTAATGGGGTAAACAGCCCCCTGGAGAGGCGGGCTTTTATGTCTGTGCAGGCATTTTCAGGCACAGGAGCCATTCCAGGTTTAATGGTGATCTTAATTAAGGCACAGTGCAGCTCCCTGTGGAAATAATGGCCGTGGCTTTACCAATTATATCCTATGGAAAAACTGATGAAAAAAAAACACATGCCCACACATGCAGGCACACACGCACAAGTGCACGCACGCACATATACGCACACACACACACACACACACACACGCTTACACACCATGCGCACATACACACACACACACACGCTTACACACATGCGCACATACACACACACACACACGCACACACACGCTCACACACACACACACACACACACACGGACAGACACATACACACACATGCATACACATACATAAACAAACAAACAGACCCACACACATGACGACACGACAACATACACACACATGGACACAGACACACACACCCACACATGACAACATACACACACATGGAGACACACACACATAAACATACACACATGACAACATACACACAGACACACACACCCACACATGACAACATACTCACAGACACACACACACACAAACACAGACACAAACACACAAACACAGCACTGTCCCATTCCTCATGTCTGACCCACCCAGGCATAATCAGGGACTAATTCAACAGAGATAGCAGCGTGCAGACTGCGCCATTAATCAGAGCTTCCCAAAGCTGTGCCACGGCCGTAATTAACCACACGCCACTTCAAACGGCGCTGCTTTGTCCCCCCCGCCCCCATGTACCGGGGCAGGGGCCTTCATCGGCCCGGCGAAGAAGAGCAAACAAGTGCCCGAAACCCGCACTCCTCCCACAGTCCAGAGCTCAAACAGAAGCTCCTACACAAAAGAGAATCTTTCCATCTCTTTCACTCTTCCTCATCCCTTTCTTTTTTCTTTTTTTGAAGTAGCATAAACAAAAGCTTGAGCATACAAATCGGAAAAGGCTTAATCCCTGTTTTCAACAATGTTAGACGGAGAGAGAGAAAGAGGGGAGAGAGAGAGAGAGAGAGGGAGAGAGAGAGAGAGAGAGAGAGAGAGAGAGAATGCTTTACATTCTGCTTTTCTCAGATGAAAATTCAGAGGGAATAAAAAAAATTTAAAAAAAACGGTTTGAAATCCTGACAAGCTGCTGTTCTCTAGAACGCAGGGGATTAGGGCATCGTTGGGCCGTGAAGCCTAATGGTGCCTGCGTACCGGTTTCCGTTTCAACGAGTCACCCAGGGACATGAATACCGCGCACCGCGCACTCCTGCAGCAGTCCGCGCGCGAGTGCGCAATTTACACGTCTGTAAATCAATTCTCAGGGACAGTAATTCCAAGATGGATCCAGGTGCGTGAAAAATGACCGAAGAGCTTAAAACTAAATAAAAATAAGCTGTCCTCCTCCGTCTGTCACTCCGGGACCTCCGGCGAGAGAAAACGCAAACGGTTAGCCGAGTATCGTTGCGACGGAGAGGAATACATCACCGCGCCTCAACAATTATTTAGTTTAAGAATGTGAGAATGTGGAAAGAATAGAACGGGTCATTCAGTCCATCCAGGCCTGTCATTTGGCCCCAGTCTAAAGAGCGCCCAGCACTTCATCTTGGCTGGACGTGGTCTCCCCCCTCCACTGGCCTACATTGATTGCCTCTGTATTGAGCACTTCTCACACACTGACCTCAGAATGACCAAGGTGCCAAAGCACTCTGTGGTCAGCTTCATTACACTGAAAGGGAATAAATGGTAAGACGGTAAAATTGATCCGTCCGCTGATAATATGGTGAAGAATTGCAGCGTTAAAACGTACTGATCTTGTGCACATCCTTTTCATGTCAAGTGGCCACTTTAAAAGCAGCGAGATAGCCACGGGCAATCTCAGTGCAGGAGGCTAGCGACACACAGCTCAATCAAACGGGAGTGTTCTGGATGCAGGACACAGCAGGTGAGATATCCAGATGACTGCGACTTAAAATTATTAACTTTCTGTGACCTTCCAGCAGTGGAAGGATCAATAAAATACAACAATGCCAAATTAGAGGTTTCTCTTTAAATGACTGGACTGTGGTGAAGCAGAGTCGAGCTCCACACTTGGTCGCTCGCACGCACGCACGACGCACACACAGACACATACACACACGCACGACGCGCACACGCTCGCACGCCACGCACACATAGACACACACTGATTGGGGTGTGCCACTGTTTGTGCCGGGCCGGCCCTCTCCAGACACCCCTTATGCGGCTCACGGCACAAACACTCAATAAAGCGCATGATTCTCCGGGCTTAGCGGGACACGAGCCACAGGTCTGAGGCCTGCAGAAAGGCCGCGAGCCATTCGGGGAACATGGGTCGCGGGTTCCAGCCCCACCGAGGACTCCATTGCCGTTGTAAGCCACTTAAGCCTGAATTAACCTGAATTGCTTCAGCACATATCCAGCTGTATAAATGGATACTATGTAAAAACCCATAAGCTGTGTAAATCACTCTGGATAACAGAGACATGCATGGTACTCACAGGAGAAAATGTGTGAGTGTGACTGCACAAACCTGCAAGCTGCACTCGCTTCTTGCAACTTGCTTTGGACTGCTAAGAATAAATGTGTACTGCAAGGGATTTGTAGGATATCATATCATATTCTGACATCAACGTGACATTTTTGTGAAATACTTTCGCAGCCACAACTACGAGCCTAGCTCTTAACTAGCCATGAATAAACAGCGGCGCATTAGCCCAAGGCCGATTTGGCCTCACGGAGAACTCTCAAACGCTAGATTCGAGTGCTTTTAAATGAATGCTCATCACAGCATTAAATGGCAAAACAGCATTTCATTTTTCTTGTAACAGTCATACTTAACGAAACTCAATTTTCCCATTTTAATGGAAGTGCGGTCAAATTAACAGATTAAACCTGCCACTAGCTAGCTAGCTTTAAATTAGCCAGGCTGAAACAAATGCAATAAAGCCCTGATTTGGGTGTACATATATTATTTGCATATATGCCCCAGTACCCTAGAAGTAAAGGTAATGTTATTTTTGAGTCCAATATAGTTACATATTATGAAACAAAAGCTTAAACAGCATTCGCTTGCTAGCAAACATGCTAATGACCTTAATGCTACCGCTAGGTTGCTAGTTAATTAAACGATCGGTAAAGTTTCAACCCTAACCCCACACCACCAGCTAGGCAGCGATTTGTAGAACACAACTCCATCAGCACAGACCGCAGGCCCCTCCCACAGTGCCCCCCCCCCCCCCCCCCCCTCGCACATACACACACACACCCACCATCCTACACATACACACACACATACACACACACACACACACACCTTCATCTGGAGTCTGAGGCTGCCCTACTAACTCCACCAGCTTTAAGGGGCAAACAGGAGGAGGCAGAAGTGCCCCAGGGCCCAGCATATTAACAGCACTGTCGCTGGGCATCAGCGGCCGGACACGAGCACCCTCCCTTCTGATTAGCACTGAGACACAGGAGCTAAGGGTGAGACAGAGGGGAGTACTTACCGTAAGGCAGGGGATCACTGCCTGCACTCTAATGGAACGGGACAAGACTGCGGGACTCTAATCTGCTGCATATGCAAGCAGCAGCGAGAGAGTGTGCGTGTAGGATGATAGTGTATGGGAGAGTGTGTGCAGGATGATAAGTGTGTGGAGGTGTGTGTGAGAGAGAGTGTGTGTGTATGTAGGATGGTGGGTGTGTGTGTGTAGGATGATAGTGTGTGTGTGTGTGTGTGTGTAGGATGATAGTGTGTGTGTGTGTGTGTGTGTGTATGTGTGTATGTAGGATGGTGTGTGTGTGTGTGTGTGTGTGTAGGATGATAGTGTGTGTGTGTGTGTGTGTGTGTGTAGGATGGTGGGTGTGTGTGTGTGTGTGTGTGTGTAGGATGATAGTGTGTGTGTGAGAGTGTGTGTATGTAGGATGGTAGGTGTGTGTGTGTCTGTGTGTGTGTGTGTGAGAGAGAGAGAGTGTGTGTGGGACACAGACACACCTATTCACAAGCACAACCATGAAAAGAGACAGGGTGGAGTAGGGCCGAAAAAGATTAAAAGGTGGAAAGACAGAGAGATTGAAAGCGAGAGAGAGAGAGACTGTGTGTGAGAGAGAGAGAGAGATTGAAAGAGAGAGACTGTGTGTGTGAGAGAGAGAGAGAGAGAGAGATTGAAAGAGAGAGAGAGACTGTGTGTGAGAGAGAGAGAGAGAGAGAGAGAGAGAGAGAGAGAGAGATTGAAAGAGAGCGATTGAAAGAGAGAGACTCACAGCACTGTTTCAGCACACACACACTGAGAGCTATTCATTATGCACTAGCACAGTGGCGATGCCGGTGAGCTGCCTGCTCGCACACCGTCATTAACGCCACGTCCCTCTGAAGCCGTCTGCCCCACGGGGGGCACTTTTAAATAAGGAGCCTCACCACAGGACCCCACCCGATCCACAGCAACCTGTCTCTACGCCCCGTGCACTTCCCTGGTACACGTCTCCGTGCACTTCCCCCTAGTCAACTCCAGTCTCTCGGAGACACTGAAATTGCTGTCAATTGCTGGGGGGGGGCGGGGTAGGTCGTCACATACCTGTGCTTCCTCATATGCAGTACCTGTGTGTGTTAGTATACCTGTGTGTTCTCCTCATACACCTATGTGCCTTCATACACCTGTGTGTCTGAGCGCTCCTCTGTGCTGAAACGTCCTGAAAGGCTAGTGCCAAGACAGTGCGGGCACACAGGCACAGTGCCCTAAAACCAACAGTCACCTCTGTCCAGACCTGTAGCATTGCTAGCTTTATGGTGTAAATTCAGCTATTTTATAAACCAGGTGTAACAGGACCTCGTTAATACCACCTACATGACAGCTTTGGTTAGACTAAAATGAGACAAAGAAGTCTCCACATGACAAGTACCTCACATTCCTGTCTATTCATAACCCATATACAACAGGATCAATGGCTGTTTGATAACACAGACTATCGTTTCAAGGTAGGTTTAGAATAGGTTCTAAACTGCCACTTTAAATAAGGCAGCTGTCCCTGCTTACGATGTGATCCTCTGAGACCTGCCCTCACCTTTTGCCTGAACGGCAGCATTAGCCACATCAAGCTTGCCCTGTTAACTCATATCCTCCACAGGTGAATAGTGTTGAAATATGGAAGTAAGATTTTCCACTGACCAAAAAAAAAACATTTTGCTTTATAACTAAAAAAAAAATTATCCTGCTTTATAATTGGTTTAAATGTAGCAATTTTATATTGGACTATGAGACCTATGTTCTAATTAATTACAGATTTTCATCTTTGGTTTTGGCCAGATGGTTATGTTTCTAAACCCATTTACAACTTGAAGCACTTGTAGGCGTATGCACTGGTTGATACTTATAAATAGTGACACTCATGACTGGGCATAATCTCCGCTCCGCGCAAACCTTATGCATATATACAGATGTTTAATGGAAAGTTAAATGGAAATTATTATTTAGGGGGAAATTTTCCATTACACTCCTAAATATAGCATTATTATTATAGTGCCAACGCACACACGCACACACGCACACATACACACATACAGATGCACAGACACACATGCATACGCACGCACACACACACACACACACACACACACACATCTTTTAACAGAGTCACAGCAGGGGGGGAGCAGAGCAGGAGACGTGACTCCCTCCTGCAGGAGGCTCCATGCTGGTGACAGTTCATGGTGGAATTACACTAATACACTGTGTTACAGCTCTATTAGCTGACTAATCTCACACAACTTTATTTTATTAGTCCCACAAGACCACTGCCAAGCCTTTCTTCTTACTTTATGGATGCGCTCCAAAAATAAACCACCGAGCCGCCATTTGTTTCTTCCTCTCTCTCCTCTCTCTCTATTTCTCACTCGTACTTTCTCTCTATTAATATATCAATCAGCTTTGTTTTATTTAATTTTTTTACAGTCAGACAAAAAAAACCCTGATCTCCAGGGTGACGGGTGCTGTGCAAAGAAGAACACACACCCCTTTCCCAGGGTTTGAGAGCCAGCGACATCGCAGTGTCATACGAGAGGGGGAGGGGCTAAAAACATGGGCTCGTAACCATGGGAGCCACCTCACTGACCGCTCCTCTGCCACGCCCACAGGCAAGGTGCTTAACCCCAACCTCTCCACTCCGCAGACGGATAACGAGCGGGCCGGGGATGCGCCGCATGCGCCATCGCCCCGGTTACGGGCTCCCGCCAAACCCACGCACCGTCCATACCGACGAGCTGGGAGAGGTCGCGGCACAGGCCGCCGAAACAGCTCGCCCCGTGGGGGGGGGGGTTAGAGGGAAATGTAGCACTGCTTGACAATTCGGACAGGGAATCCACGTCCTTGAGCCGCCACCCGCAGTGCAGAGGAACACCTTCCTAACTGCCATCTGCTGGATACCGTCTCCGGTCCTCACAATCCGGTCCTCACAATTCGAATAATGTCGGTTAGGGCAGTTTAAAACTTACTGTCTGTTCTTTTTTTTTTTTTGGGGGGGGGGGTTCAGAACTACAGTTGCATAAAAGCCTGACAGCTGCTTTAAAATGAAATGACGGGGATTGGGGGGAGGGAAGAGGGGAGGTAATGCGGAGATAATTCCCATTACAGGATACGGATACTCAGTTTTCCACGGAAATCATAAATCTGCCCACATTCCAGCTATCGCCGTTCTACACTGCTCCTTCGAGTTAGAAATTTGACTTTAGAAAAGAGAGCAGTGTGTAGGGGGAGAGAAAGAGAGAGAGGGATAGAGAGAGAGAGGAGAGAGGTAGAGAAAGAGAAGGAGGGAGAGGAGAGGCAGAGAGGAGAGGAGAGAGAGGTAGAGAGGAGAGAGAGAGGATGGCTCTCAAGAGACCTGTCTTATAGGAACACAGTAAAAGGGACTTGAACCTGTAAACAACGCACAAACACACACACATGTACACACACACACACACACACACACACGTACATACACACACATACATATTTAATAAAAACTGGTCACACAAACTCAGGATGACAGGCATGCAGTGTGCTGTTACACACAAACGCAATCCTCAGAGATTGCATGCAGTGTGCTGTTGCACACAAACGCAGTCCTCAGAGATTGCATGCAGTGTACTGTTACACACAAACGCAGTCCTCAGAGATCGCATGCAGTGTACTGTTACACACAAACGCAGTCCTCAGAGATCGCATGCAGTGTACTGTTACACACAAACGCAGTCCTCAGAGATCGCATGCAGTGTACTGTTACACACAAACGCAGTCCTCAGAGATCGCATGCAGTGTACTGTTACACACAAACGCAGTCCTCAGAGATCGCATGCAGTGTACTGTTACACACAAACGCAGTCCTCAGAGATCGCATGCAGTGTACTGTTACACACAAACGCAGTCCTCAGAGATCGCATGCAGTGTACTGTTACACACAAACGCAGTCCTCAGAGATCGCATGCAGTGTACTGTTACACACAAACGCAGTCCTCAGAGATCGCATGCAGTGTACTGTTACACACAAACGCAGTCCTCAGAGATCGCATGCAGTGTGCTGTTACACACAAACGCAGTCCTCAGAGATCGCATGCAGTGTGCTGTTACACACAAACGCAGTCCTCAGAGATCGCATGCAGTGTGCTGTTACACACAAACGCAGTCCTCAGAGATCGCATGCAGTGTACTGTTACACACAAACGCAGTCCTCAGAGATCGCATGCAGTGTACTGTTACACACAAACGCAGTCCTCAGAGATCGCATGCAGTGTACTGTTACACACAAACACAGTCCTCAGAGATCGCATGCAGTGTACTGTTACACACAAACGCAGTCCTCAGAGATCGCATGCAGTGTACTGTTACACACAAACGCAGTCCTCAGAGATCGCATGCAGTGTACTGTTACACACAAAACGCAGTCCTGCAGTGGTTTATGGAAGTGAAGGCGCTGCCTGTGTGGGGCACAGGAGGAGAGCAGGAGGGAGGGGCGGGGCCAGAGGGGGGAGGAGGAGGCCAGGAGATCACATAAAAGGAGAAGTGACATCAAACAGCAGGGAGCTCCTGTGCGCATCGCTCCACGTCCAGATCAATATGACAGCCAGGAGAGAGCCGGGCCCTCTGCCGAGGAAGGGGCGCTGCCAAGGTACCGAACGGCACCGCGGCGTACTGTGACACGCCCCACGCGCACACGCCGCCCTGCCACGCCTCACGTCCCGCGCCCACCACACCCCACCCTGCCCCACGTGCGCACGTTCCCCTTCTGGTCCCGTATGGGCCGAGCTCCCACAGATCAGCCGCACGTTTCTGTCGGGCAGTTCTGACAGGGCGCTACTGACAGCCGGGAGCCTCCCCAGCCCCCAGGTAAGCAGCGAGAGATGGATCTACGGGCTGTCGGGAGCCCGGCGGCCAGCCGTCACCTACAGAGAGATGGCCTGTCCATCTGTCAGCCCGTGACAGACAGCGGCCTCACTGCAAGGCACCATGGGTGTATGTATCCTTTTTTTTTTTTTTATCTTTCCAATAAAGTGTTAAAAAAGAGAAAAGTCTGTTCGTGTCAGGTAAGATACGTCTGACTATCAGCCACCAACCCTAACCCCCCTCCCCCACAGACACAACCACACCCCCTACACTTTCCAAACAGGCTCATCCTCCGTTCAGCCAAAAACGGCTGTGTCACCCTGCGCATCAGCACTGCTCGTATTAGGAAGGGGGGTGGGGGGTGGAGCCGGGCCCTGACTGGCTACAACTGTTGAGGGGTCGCGGTCAGACAACCGGAGTGAGGCGCTCTGACCCTCGAGGGGACCACCGCAACGCTCCCCACAAGCCTCGCGGGGAGGTAAGAGCGTAACTAATCCCCACGTCTCCCGGAAAAGAGGGGGTGCAGCATTTCAGCGTTCCGGTAAAACAATGTAATTTTTCCACCAGGGTTCGGTTTCCCTAACTACCCCCCAGTCGGAAGCGGAACGTATCGGACGGGAAGCGGCCACGTCGAGCGCCTTTTTGTTTGGGCGCACGCTTTAATTCGAGCTGATGGGTTTATCTGGGGGCCCTCGGGGTGTGAGACAACGAATCCTCACAGGGCTGAGGTAAAATTAAAAAAATAGAAAGAAGAACAAATTCTGTCTCTTAAAAACCGTTACTGTTCCACAATTTAACAAAAAAAAAACAAAAAAAAAAACATTTTTGGTACAACCTCAGAAAATCCGCTGCATTTTCTCGCTTCTTTATACTACAAATTCCCAACAAAAGAAACCATAAAGGGCCCTTTTCCATCTCTCCCGCTGTCTCTCTTGCTCTCTTTTCTCTGGCATGTCTATTCTTTATTCTGTTGTAGAGCGCTAGGATGCGGACCCCGTCGGTCCCAGAGGAAGAGAGTAAGTGCAAAAGAGGCTCCACTGTACTCCAGACTGGGTTTTGGAGGAGCCAGCCTCGGAACGCCAGTGCCTTTCCCCTCCGTGTTCTCTCACGCCACGCGAGTATTTACATACGGAAGCCCGTGGTGGGTGTGGAGGGAACGCCGACTTTCCGGGGGAACAGAATGCAAATCACGGCCGTGGTGAAATACTTTTAAGAGAGAGAAAAAAAAAAAAACAGTAGGAATTCCGTCTGTCGGTATAGGTCGGCTCGGTCGCTCGCTCGGGCGTCTCTTAAATTTCGTGGTTCGCCGTTGTTTGTTGACACTGCTGTGGCCGGACTTCTGGGCAGCATATTTCTGGGAATGAAAATTGCCCTCTCATCTCGCCCTCGCCCCCGCACCCACAAACGCACACCCCCGACACAACCCCCCCCACCCCCCACCCCCCCCAAAGGCCGTCCAATCCAGCTGTTCCCCCGTCTCTGCTCCGACTGTCGAGGCTCGGCGCTGAAAAGTGAGGACTGCCCTTCCGTTCGCGCACTCCCTTAATAACCTCCATAACAAAGTGTTTTTTTTTCTTTTAATCGAAACCATCCCTGGCGCAGAGAGTAAGGACAGCTCACTAAGAAAGGTGAAGTAGAGACCTTGATACAATGAGTCAGCTTCAAGGTCACCTGACACTAATTCTCCCTCCGTCCCATTTTTCTCTTTGTCCATCTCTCTTTCTCTCTCTATCTCTCTCGCTCGCTCGCGGTGCTTGACCATGTCAGCCCATGAAGAGAACGGAGTGCGGTTTTCCTCTCTCCGGAGAGAAAACCCGTTGGAATTAGCAGTGTCGCCGGATCTGTGCCGCATTAGCGAGTGGGGGTGGGGTGAGTTAATAAAATGCCAGGGACCCTTCAAACCACACAGCCCGGATTGGGTTAATCGCTCAGCCTACTGTGCTCAATGCCTCCTCCATTAGCTCTCCACACGTTAAACAGCTTCGCCGTCCTCTCTCAGCTCTCAAACGCAGACCACACACTGATGATTACAGACAGCCCGTTCCTAAATGCTGTGCCATGCTCCGTCTGAGTGTCACCCTTTCCCTCCTTTTAGTTAATAATATATCATCTTATATCTTATACTGCAGCAGAGAAAGAGACAATTATAAGCTACAAAGTACAACACAAATCTTTTTTTCTTTTTTTTTGATATGAGAAAGCGGAGGCCCGGGTGAAAACGTTGTGATCTCGCTCCCTCTTAAATGCCATATAGCGGCCCTGTGATGTACAGCGCTGGCTGGGGCCCCCATGCTGAATGTCAGCACACCAGCGCTTTGTGGAGATACCGGGGGTACGCCGTCCCTTTAAATGTCACTGTCTTTCCAGAGTGAAATAGTAGGGTCACCGGTCCCCAACACACACACACACCTTTCTCTAAAGACTCCTGTGGATTTCCACAGGGAGTCCACCGACGGGTCCATCAGTCCTTGGAGGGTGAAAAAAAGGAGGAGGGAGGGAGAGAGAAGGGGAGAGGGAGAGAGAGAGAGAGAGAGAGAGAGAGAGAGAGAGAGAGAGAGAGAGAGAAAGGGCAAGGGGGTGGGGAAATCTCGGCTCCCATCAACACACCAATTAATCAATTAGCTGCAGCCAATCGATACCCCTGCCCAGCCTGGCAGCTTGACAGCACTCAGGTGTAATTAAAATTGTAACTATTGACAAATCAAGACGAATGGATCTGCTCCCCTGCAGCCACTTGGGTACAGAGAGTCGGCGCTCTGTAGGGTCTCATCTGGGAAGGAGGAGGCAGGGAGGGGGAGGGCGTCCGGGGCCTTCGGGGGCCACTAGCGCGCTTACTAGGAGTGCAAGGGGCCACTCTGGGGTCCCCACGGGTGGACATGATTCTCCCGTTCATCCATCTCTGAAAACGAGATCATTACGGCGACGCCCAGGTGCTTAGTAAATCAGGCCCATGTCTCTAAGCTTGGGTAAGGTGAACAGCCTCTCCCAAGCACACAGGACCAAGCCTTCCACCTGAATGCAGAGCCCACATCCCTGATATTCAAATTACAGTCCTCGAGGTCTAAGAACTGCTGGTTTTCCACCCTCACTTTACCTGGGAATTGGGTGTGAAGACAGTCTGGCCAATCGGTAGCACTAATTGTTCAGTTAATTACCTGTGAGAAAGAAAATCAGGGCCAGATTTGGATTTGAGGTCCAGATTTGAATATCCATGACCCACATCCTTCTGGCGACATGGTGAAATCACCACGTGCACATCGGCTCCTGTTCTAGTCTACATTTGGCTGTGCTCCACTAACAAAGAAGGGAAAAAAAACACTGCAACCACGCTCTACTCGGTTCCACAAAAGAGCCCTTTTTAATATGTTTTAGATAAAGATCTGCACAAATAAAAAAAGCGAACGCTCTTGCGATGGATTAAATCATGCAAATGGTAGTCCCCGCTTCAGTATTCAGGGGAATAAAATATAATAGTGTGAACAATTAGATGACAACTTAATAGTTTTGGGGGAGGGGGGAAATGCCCATCACGGAGAGGGAGAAAGAGACAGACACAGACACAGACACAGACAGAGACAGAGACACAGAGATGCAACTTCCTCATGTTCTGGGCTTTCTTTCCCCCTATAGACCACAAAGACAACAGTTGACAGTTAACATCTCAATATGAAAGACGCCATTTTCATTCATTGCAGAAGTGTGGCCTACAATACAATGCTACCCATGCTCTCTTATCATCCATCTCTTGTAGTTCCGTGTCCGTGTATTCTGGCTCAAATCTGTAGCCAGTAACGTCAAAGTCAAAATCGAATTCTTCGTCTTCGTAATCATTATAGTCATCCATCATCCAAGTTTTTTTGTGGAAATTGTAGCCTACGTTGCTGCAGGTAAACAAACGCAGACTGCTCACATAGATAGTTTCGTAAACGGCCGGCACACCTTCCCGCTCCCCCACCCCCGACACATAGTACTCCGCGGGAGCAGCGAAAACAAGCAACAGAGAAATGCTTACTTCCAAGCCATGCCAAGCACGTAAAAATGTTCGGATTGAGATACATTTCACAGGAGAGCATACTGAGACCGGTAACAATACACCCTGAGCTTCCCGTCTCATTTATTGTACATGAAAGCACATTTATCGTTGTTTTTCCATAACATTTCTAATTGCCCCGTTGACTTCTATTGTAGCCCAGTGAGAGCCTACAGGAAATCTGTAGCTAGCTCAATACTGGACCGATCAGCGAAAATATGGACTCAATGTGTCAGGTTCATGGAAGACAGACCGCAAATAGGGTCCAAGGTCCAAAATAGCGAACTTATCCTTTAATGTATTTATATCTCATTTCTTGTCTCCAAGGTTACCTGATATCTGGCCCCAGACAATACAATCCAGAGTCTGTGTGGCCTTACGGAGAGACTGAAAAAGGAGATAGCTGAGGGTTGTGGGGGTGGGGGGGTACTGGGAAGCAGGACGGCCTTTTTTAGTAAACACTCCTGTCAGAAACCCCACTTGACCAACCGTCACAGCTCCCTGCTCTCCTCTCCCCATCCTCCAGTGCTGCTCCCCTCCTCCATCCTGTCACTCATTCTCCCCTCAGTGTTACAAACAAATCAGTGTCTCTGGGTAAAAAACGCCCACACACACACACACACAGACACACACACACACACAGACACAGACAGACAGACAGACACGCACACACAACTTCAATCCTCTCTCCTTCCTAACACTCCATTCTTGGGAGTCACTTTCCTCACAAAGCAGGAACAACATGTTATCTGGATTTTTTTTATTTTTGACAAGCACCCCTGTCCCAAGGACAGTCAGCTTGTTTGCGCCAGCATATCACTAAAACAGGAGGTACCATTGGTGACACTGAGTCCTCGGTACACAACGGTACAGAACACCCATCGCAAAAGCATATTCCTAAGCCGCAGCAAGCTGGAATGTGTTGCTTCGCAGACATAGCTTTGAATGTCAATAATGAAGAGCTGAGTATCTGGTGGTTCTACAGAATCTGTCAACACTGATGGTTTCCCTCCTAGCAGTAAACGGGCTCTCCAAAACAAGCGTGAAGCTAGCCTGCAAGGTTTCGCAATAAAAATGTCGAGTGAAAAAAAACACAATTCTGTGATAAACATATCGTCATGCATAAGTGCCACTCTGAAGGGGTAATATTAACAAAAGTTAATTGTACAAAAAGAAAAAAAACCCTGATTAATGGATATTCAGTGACCTGTGATTAGACATGGAGAAAAGTGAAGTAAAGGTAATCCCAGGTGAGAATCCACACTTCCTCCACCGGAGCTTTTGAAGGCACGCTTCCTTCGGATGTGCCTGGGACTCTTAACGGCCGTGCCAGAAGCCTCTTCATTGACCCCCAAAAATTGCAGCAACATTCACACCCCCCCCCAAAAACCAGGAAGGGAGAGCCATGTCCTAAAGGTCAAACTGAGTTCAAAGGACCGAACGAGGAAAATATTCCAGGCATGGGCCTCTAATAGAGTCTTCAGTAGGCCCGTGGGATCAGGAATTCATCTCGCTTAGATAATTAGCATGCCTCGTGCGCAGAAGCTCTTTTTGATGCGTGTGAGCATTTTCTTTTCCATTGAACGCTGGTGGTAGAGCTAGCATCTCCCCAATAATACAATAAGCCCTACAAATGAAAACTACGGCCCAGTCAACAGTTGTTGGTTCCCGGAACATTCCTGAAAAGCTGAGGGGAATGTCCCCAGTACATCTTTTTTTTTTTTGGTTTCCTGGATTGTCCCATTCAACGTTATTTTTAAGCCACACAAGAAACATTGCAGCAATGGTTTTTGGTATGTTATTCAGTTTTAGTCCCAGTTGAAGAAAGGATGTTGAATTCCAGATAGTCATTCACATTCACTTTACGAGGAAACCTGCAATGTTCAAAGACGCAGGAATTTTGATACTTGCATTTGGATTATTCTCAAAATGCCATTAAGTCGGTGAAACGGCATCAAGGCATTCAGGTGAAAACCGGCCTACATTTGGTTGAAAAGTGAAAGTTTTCTAGCTGACTAGCCTATAGGAAGGAAGTAGCCAGGCTATATCCGGGTAAAACCTGGTCAATGTTGGGTTAACCGAGTCAGTTGATGTCAAAGCATGTCTCAACCTAGATTTTTTCTAGAATTTGGCTTTTGCTCACTTTGCCATCAGGAGATATTTTGAGTAAGTTTGTATTTGATATAGCTTTCCTTTCATGGCTTGGAACAGTTTGCAACAATACGAACGTATTGGCGAATGTTCTGATCATAATGTTACCTTTCAGCCAGAAGGTAAGCTAACCGAAATGTTCCCCAACATTCGAGAAACGGCTGGGAGGGAGCCTCAACACAAAAACACACACAATCCGTGTTGGTTTTTGGAGGGCTTTTTTTTTTTTTTGTTCAAAAACAATCCGG
>CM056382.1:1561809-1593265 GCA_029718625.1 Synaphobranchus kaupii
TGCTGAGTCGGGACGCTGCGGAGTGTCTCACTCAGTCTCAAACAGCTGCCGGGCTTTTTCCTCAAGACAGGTCTGTCCTGCACACACACGCAGGGTTTTCCCCCGCTATCATTCCAAACCCAACCATCAGTTACCACACATGCAGGGTTTTCCCCCGCTATCGTTCCAAACCCAACCATCAGTTACCACACACGCAGGGTTTTCCCCCGCTATCGTTCCAAACCCAACCATCAGTTACCACACACGCAGGGTTTTCCCCCGCTATCGTTCCAAACCCAACCATCAGTTACCACACACGCAGGGTTTTCCCCCGCTATCGTTCCAAACCCAACCATCAGTTACATTACGGAGTCAAAACTGATTGGACCACAAAGGCATATCGATGAAATCACCCACTACTGGTGAAAGTGTGAACAAATCGTAAAATTCATTAAAATACTGCATCAATACCCTTAATGCTGAAAAGTTCAATAAAATAAAGGCATCAATTTTCAACCTTTGACTGAAAGGCCAAAGTATGAACAAAAACCATGACAACGAATCACTTGCTCTTTTTTTCCATGATAGGAAGGAAAAAAGGGGCCATTTTGCCATTGAAAAAAGAAAGCAACAAGGACGTGTGGTTGATTTAAAGGAGATTACTAAATACAAAATTAGAAAACTTAGATTCTTCAAAGTTTTTTTTCATTTTGGGCAATTAAGTAAAAGAAAAATGCTGTGCTCCATTGTGTCTCAACTAAAGACATTCAGAGAATGGTGAGGACCAACTACTGAGCAAACCAAAATGACTAAATCAATTGGACTACCAATTGCTGCTGGAAAAAATGCTCTCTCTCATACTCTCTAATGCACAGATTTCAATAAATGCATTAAATCTTCTACATGGGTAATCACTTTTAAAAAGACATGTTCAATTGATCTGCAGCTATACAATGTTAGTGCTCGTTAGCCTTTCCAGATCTATGAAAATTAGATTTTGAGTCTGTACCTTAATTATCAACCAAAGACAGCAGGAGACAAAGAACTTTAACTGATCAGAGTAGCCTTTTGCCATTTAAAGCAATGTAACTGTGATTAAAAATACATCTTATACAGTTCAACATGCAACACCCTCTACATGTGTATTTAACCTCTGCTAAAATAATATACAAAAAAAACACTCATACAAGAGTCCTTCCAGCTGACAACACATTTTACATCAAGTATTCATTCAAAAAATTTGATTACACTAAATAAAATAACACATATTAATGTTTGCATACTGTCCCAAAATGAAACGCCATATTAATTGCTGTGACTGGCACATGAACAAATCCTCTCATCTTTTTTGTATGATCAATAACTGATTTTGAGGGAATTTATTTAATGCTCTACCATTAGCATACATATGAATATGAATATGAATATATATATATATATATCCCCTTCCTTAGACAATGTTTCCTCTGAATATGTTTTATAATGGAAAACTCATAAATAGTTGCTTCTACCTTTAACACTACATTTACAAGTGCATTGGTATTTTGGTACCTATCGGACAAATTACAAATTAGAAGCTTAATTGCGGTACAAATTGTAACAACTTGTAACGGAACCAATGCGATTTGTGATCCGATTTGAAATAAGCATTTTAATTCAAACCCGATTGAAATGCTGTTGGTACTTCTTTAATGATAACTATCTGCAATTACGTGGAATTGACTCCCGGAAAAACCCTGTAA
Source organism: Synaphobranchus kaupii (assembly GCA_029718625.1). Lineage (NCBI taxonomy): Eukaryota > Metazoa > Chordata > Actinopteri > Anguilliformes > Synaphobranchidae > Synaphobranchus > Synaphobranchus kaupii. Next base: position 1,563,531 of record CM056382.1, read on the forward strand.
ACCCATGGTTATTTCGGTTAGAGAAAAGTTAGATAAATCGTAAAAGTAGGCAGGAAATAAATGCTATGGAGAATAGGTGCATTGTACTGCATTATTTTCCGCAGATGCAAATGACACAATCTACTCATTACTTTAGAATGCCTTGATTTTGTTTTTTTAACTCAATTTATTTTGAGGGATACAAGTAATGGTATAAATTAGGCCTATGTGTTGCATAGTGTTATAGAAGTCACGTATATTATTACACCATTACCCAAAGTAAAATAATTAATATTATCTTCAGGTTTTGAGATACCAGTTAAATTAGTCCTGTATCATAACAATGGCCAAAGTTAACATACCATTTATGTTTAGATTTGATAGATAAAGAACACAGGGCATCGACCACTCCGTGTTGAAGTGTCATGAACTGCCCCATCGAGACCTGGAGACACCGCGCCATAAATCAGCCTGCGAACATTCCTAATTTATTTTGATAATCCCTATATAATAAGTATGTCTAAATATTGTAATGATAATGATAAAATACGTAGACTATATAAGAATAAATAGGCTACGCATTATTCCCGATGAGATCATGAAACGTGTTGGACTATAATTTTCTTCATTAATTAAAAATATATTTTACTATTCTGGTGGACAGCCTATCGTCCCAGATTATCACTGGAATCGCTAATAACATTTGGTGTGTTGTTTAGTGATACCTAAAATTGAAGCAACCAAGTATTTTGTGGAATGAAAACATGTTGATGTAGTTGACAGCCTATTTGTTTTATCAGAAAAACACACTTTGTCGCATAAACAGGCTATCGTTTTCTCAGTGAACATGCAAATTAAATAATGGGCTGCTCAGTTTATTCAGAAATAGACACTAACAGCTAAACTAAATGAATCAGTGGATCATTAAAGCATGTTGCATTTGAAATACAGTGAGGCAACAAGTATCATATTATTCTCCTGTCAACGTTGATGTCCAAACAGCTAACAACATGTTTGTTTAACCAATGCATTAACCTAATTGATGCATTTAATTAATCGGCGCGGCCATTCAAGCATTCGCTAAAAGAAAACATGCAGTCTTCATACCACTTCACATCACATAAGTTGAAATACTAAATTATATTTATTTCCTTTAACCTGAGATCAAAGGAACGTATTTTCGTTTTGGGAATGTCAATAAATCTCAACAGCCATTCAAACGGGACCCGATGTATGGCATTGGCGCCTGGGTTTGAGACAATAATGTATTACTCACTCCCCTGAAACAAAGGGCAATATTAGTTAGCTGTTAACAATAGAGGTTTATTTCGCCTTAGAGAGAAACAGGGAATTTTAAGCATTCACAAATCAATGAACTAACTCGTTTATTTATTATAGAACAAGAATGCATTCCACAACACGTTACCTTTGATAAAGCTGTTTCACTGTTCACCGTAACTTAGCTATAAAGATGATTGAAATGCCACTCACAGGACACGTTTAAGGAATGTTTACTCTTAGACAACTACGCCAAAAATGTAACGTTTGAACGTGACACTTATGGTCAATGAGCTGTGGCAGTTTAATTTTATGTTGGGCTAGTTTTTTTGTTTTGTTTTTTTTACTGGGAAGATGCTCTCAACTCTTTGTCTGCTGCTAATCATTTCATTTTCAATGACACAGCAGATCAATCAAGCATATTTCACAATCAAAAAGGTTGTTTGCCGTCAAAGCAGTTTTGAGGGAGCGATGCATCTTCGCTGCCAGTTTTCGCCCCCATTTCTGGTCATTTTTATCTTTTGTAAGGGGATTCACAGGAATCTGTTGCTATACCTAACTGCTTCAGGGCTTTCTCCCAAGTTCAAAAGTTCACCTTTTACGATCTCCCGAAGACCACTGACTACCCCCGTCCAAATAAAAACATTCCTATTCCACCTCTCTCCAAATTAAACTTTTACACCCAAGACAAGAGGGAAATAGAGCTACATTCTTAAGTGCAAATAGGATTAATTGAACTCAGACAATGCACCATTAACCAATAAGGGAGAGAGGACCCAAAATGGTTTACACGCACACATTCGCAGAGTAGCCTAATTAGGCAGTTTTTTCCTTCGATTTTTTATTTTTTAAGCGGTAACGTTAGCACATAAAACATGCAATATGCGCATCGTCTGAGAAAATATTTTTGGTGAAAACAAGTGCATTAAGACAGCCTAGCCTATTAAGATTGCCTATTCCATATTGTCACGTTAAAATGACACTTTAGAATAAAAACATGAATAATAAACTTGAAACACTACTTAGCCTACTGAATTATATTCGGCGACCGCATCTTATTTAAGCAACTTAAGCAAAATGCTTAACTTACAAATAGCGTAATCCTGATGCAATGGAGACGTATAGCAATTTGCATCAAATATTCATTGCAAACATAATTGAACAGGGATGGAGACTTACCGTTGACGGACTTCACGTTGTTTCTCTCAGTATATTCGAACCCATTTGTCCTGTTCTCTATCTCCATACTCCTTTCTAAATACGGCGCCCTCTCCTCCACTTCGGGCAGCTCTTTCGTTATTTTTTTAATGCTTCTAAATAACTAGCTTTCTTTCCTGGCTAATGCTCCTACAATTAGGCTCGACGGACTCTCCGTTGCTCCATGCGTACTGCTGTCAGTACACAGAAAGATATCCACGCTCTAACACCCACAAAAACAGCCCTTCGTTGAGCCACAACATTTACGTAATGACGTACTTATATGTCGCCGTACAGCATCTTGGGCTTTGTAGGCTTTTGTATTTCTCTGTGTAGTCCATCGGTAAATGATTCCCGATGGAGAGATGGTTTCCGGTAAGCAGAAGTGCAAGAGCTCTGTTGGAATTCATGTTTTTTGTTTGGTTGGTTATTTGTTCGCTTGTTTCGTAAACATGCTGTTGAATTCACTTGTCCTTTACTCCAATTCAGACACAATAGTTTACAACATACACTATTATAATTCACACCAACTAGATATTAATTTAATTTAAGAAAACAACAAATTTTACTTACATGTTTTGAAAAACCATTTTGGCCAATAATCAGTCGACAATAAGTCCGTTTTCATGGATGAATTATGAAACAAATTTGAAACAAGCAAAATGCAGTGTTTAACACACACGCACACATACACATTACATAACACACACGCACACATACACATTACATTACACACACGCACACATACACATTACATTACATTAGCTACAATCATTTGGCAGACGCTTTTATCCAAAAGCGACGTATACACACACACTTTAAAGAAAGAAGGTTCATATAAACCTCTTTGAAGGGACAAAGAATTGGTTCTACACAGAAGCATTTTTTTATGATTTCACTGCACCAGACACAAAAAAAAAAAAAATTTCAGCCTAACAGGAAGTGCACCCTACCACCAAACATGCAGACCTCCTCTTCCTGTTTTCATCTTATTATCAGTACACCCTTCCTAATTGTATTTACTTTTCCAGTTCCAACCTTTGAATAATCCAAGGATACTCTGAATACACTGTTACCAAGCACAATGCTAATAACAGGGGCTGCCCGTTTGTTTTATCTCAAGGCCTCTTACAATGACCACCCAGTATCTGAGAAACCCAACCTCAATAAAATGGTTAACATTTGACACCTTTATCCAAAATCAACTATCAGCCTCTTACAACTTAATAATCACAATTTATAATCATGGTTCTATATAAGACATATTTTCTGTAATATGAATATTTAATTGTGTAATTATTAATTGTACAGAGGACCCCCTGGGTCTTTTTATCGAAACACAATTTGGGAATACCCGCTTTATTGCATGCACACTGAAGAGACTAGAGATTGGTCACAGGTGCTATTTTAAGTTTCACCACAAGGTGGCCATCCTGGGTTATAAAACATTTCTAAGAAATAACTGCGATGAGCAATAGTACTCTGCAAGTTTCATACCTGTAGCTGAAAGAAGCATTTGTCTCCTCCTGTTTATATTTCATAAACAAGCCATTATTTAAAAGCAGATACTATGATCCTTTCATACAGTACTGTGCAAATTAAGTCTTAGGCAAAAATTCTGTAAAGCTAAGATGCTTTCAAAAATAATGAAATGAAAAGTTTCTAAATATCAAACAATTGATTATAAAGAGCAGTAAATAGTGTGACCACCCTTTGCCTTTAAAACTGCATCAATTTTCTTTGGTTCACTGTTGTGTAGTTTTATAAGAAAATCAGCTGGTAGGTTGTTCCAAGCATCTTGGATAACTTTCTGCAGACGTTGGCTGTCTCGCTTGCTTCTGTCTGTCCAGGTAATTCCAGACAGCCTAGAATCTAGATGATGTTGAGATCAGGGCTCTATGCAGACCATACCATCTGTTGCAGAACTCCTTGTGCTTCTTTTCACTGAAGATAGTTCAATTCATTTTTTGGAAAATTAATGTTTGGATATCTAAAATTTGCTCTTTTCTACTGACACACTAATGCAGAAGACAAAAACGGAACATCTAAGAAAAAAATGTATATAAAAAAAATCTAGGGTGCCTAAGACTTTTGCACAGTACTATAGTTTAAGATCAAATTATACATCAAATTATATCCACAACTGTTACAAACCATTTTAAAATATCCTCTGCAATTCATTACAATTTCTGTAGGTCTATGTTTCCTTCTGAATTGTTATTTCATACAATCCGACAGTAATTTCTGTTTGCTTATATAGTCGTATATTAGAAAATTTCCATAGTAACAAGATGCAGGGCTTTGTGCTATTTCTGCTTCTATACCATTAGTTTGATAGTGAGATGTGTACAGTGGTGTAGTAGGGCCTGGAGAAGTGGGTGTACTCTAGAGAAGCGAGTATACTCTAATTTAGCAAATCGATGACTACTAATTGATATGTGCACCAGTGGGGATTAAGAAGTGAGGATACTAAGTATACTAAGAAAATAGTGGGTATACTGTGTATACCCGCATATACCCGTGTATACCCTCCACTACACAAAACAAAGTTAAGTCAACTGCCGATAGGTGTCTTGTTAAACCAGCACATCTGTAAATAAAATAACTAGTTTTTTTTCTAGGAAAAACAATTTTAAAAAAAGTTTTACCCTCCCTTATTTCAATCTCACAGGCCATTTTAAATCCATATACAGTCAAGCCGGAAAGTCTGCACACCTCTTTCACCTTCTCCACGTTTTATTACGTTACAGACTTATACTACAATAGATTGAGTTCATTTTTTGCCTCAAACATATACACACAATAGCCAATAATGACGAAGTGAAAACAGGTTTTTAGAAAATATGCAATTTTATTTTACTGACAAAAATAGGTTATTTAGGGGTTACATATCTGTACACACCCTTAGCCTAATACTTGGTTGCTGCACCTTTGGCAGCGATTACAGCTTCAAGGCGTCTTGGGAAAGAAACTACGAGCTTGGCACACTTGTTTCTGGACATTTTTGCCCATTCCTCTTGGCATATCCTTGTAAGCTCCGTCAGGTTGGATGGGGAGCGTCGGTACATAGCCATTTTCAGCTCTTTCCACAGATGTTCAATTGGATTCAGGTCTGGGCTCTGGCTGGGCCACTCAAGGACATGCACAGACTTTCTCCGAAGCCACTCCTTTGTTCTCTTGGCTGTGTGCTTCGGGTCGTTGTCATGTTGGAAGGTAAACCTTTGCCCCAGTCTGAGGTCCAGAGCGCTCTGGAGCAGGTTTTCTTCAAGGATCTCAGTGTACTTAGCTGCATTCATCTTTCCCTCTATCAGGACTAGTCGCCCCGTTCCCACTGCTGAAAAACATCCCCACATCATGATGCTGCCACCGCCATGCTTCACTGTAGGGATGGTATTAGCCAGGTGATGAGTGGTGCCTGGTTTCCTCCAGACGTGACGCTTGGTATTCAGGCCAAAAAGTTCAATTTTGGTTTCATCAGACCAGAGAATCTTGATTCTCATGGTTTGAGAGTCCTCTAGGTGCCTTTTGGCAAACTCCAAGCAGGCTGTGATGTGCCTTTCACTAAGGAGGGGCTTCCATCTGGCCACTCTGCCTGGATGGTTGATCTTCTGAAAGGTTCTCCCATCTCCACAAGGATACGCTGGAGCTCTGTCAGAGTGACCCTCGGATTCCTGCTCACCTCCCTGGCCAAGGACCGTCTTCCCCGATTGCTCAGTTTGGCTGGGCGGCCAGGTCTAGGAAGATTCTTGGTGGTTCCAAACTTCTTCCACTTACGAATGATGGTGGCCACTGTGCTCTTTGGGACCTGTAAAGCTGCAGAGATTTTTCCGTACCCTTCTCCAGATCTATGCCTTGACACAATCCTGTTTCTGAGGTCTGCAGATAATTCCTTTGACCTCATGGCTTGGAGTTTGCTCTGACATGCACTGTCAACTGTGGGACCTTATATAGGCAGGTGTTGGCAATCCCCAATCATGTCCAATCAATTGAATTTATCACAGATGGACTCCAATTAAGTTGTAGAAACATCTCAAGCAGTATCAGTGGAAACAAAATGCACCTCAGCTCACTTTTGGGTGTCATATCAAAGGGTGTGCACACTTGTGTACATATGATATTTTACATTTTGATTTTTAATAAATTAGCACAAATGTCTAAAAACCTGTTTTCACTTTGTCATTATGGGCTATTTTGTGTAGAATGTTGAGACAAAAAATTAACTCAATCTATTGTAGAATATGTCTGTAACATAATAAAACGTGGAGAAGGTGAAAGGGGTGTGCAGACTTTCCGGCTTGACTGTATGTTTCTTGCATGGTTAAAATGGACTCTCAAGCTCTTTATTGTAATTATTATGATTTAAAGCAATGCTCAAAGGATAATGCATAAAGGTAATATTAACTGAAGATTGGTGGCCAGTTCTTAAAATGACAAACCTGTTGATAAAGCAAAACAATCAAAAGCAGTTCAGAACAATTAGCGTTTTAAATGAGATCTTTGGCCTAATGTACTTCAGACTGACATTTCCGTCACTGTGCATTCTCAGTATCATATCATTGCCAAATTGACACATATTAAAACATTGTCACTTGACAGTAGGGCTGCACGATTATGGCAAAAAATTATAATCATGATTATTTTAGTCAATATTGAGATCACGATTATTTAACACGATAATTCATTGGTTTTCGGAACATAATATTTTTATTGCACTTTAACATTTTGAGTGAACAGAATAATGCTTATATTTTCACATTTTCTAACCCTAACCCTCTACTGTGAGGGAGGTAAAATAGGAGTGCTTTATTTGATATAGAACACCAGAGAAAGTCCAGTAAAGTGAGAGTTTTAATTTGTAAATAGACTGTGCCTTCAAAATCGTCATTCTCGATTATTCTTCTTTAGTAATCACGGAAAGCCAATATTGATATCACGATCAAAATTTGATTAATTGTGCAGCCCTACTCGACAGTGTGTTAATTTTAATAATATTCTCTGAAAATTTCCCTTGAAGACAGATATTTGTGTTTTATTAAAGGTGAAGTACTGAAGTGCTCAAGAGAAAGAACATTTTGCTGACTTCACAGAATAAGTCACAGAAAATTAACCAAGGTACTTTAAGATTTAAGTTGACTTGTAGTTGATTTCGAGAAAAACCACTGAATACAAAATACAAGGAGCTCACTGCCTCTACTTGATTCAAGGGTATTCAGGCAGAACTGTCACAATCTGGCATAGGGGAAATAGGGAAGTGAAAATGAGAGGAGATTTGCTACAATGGAGACCTGGGATGACAGTATGCCCACAACGCCCCACACATCTAAAAAATTTAATTAAATAAAAATCTGGTTTTGAAAATTCGAAGCTACCAAATAAGGTAGTTACTTTGTTATATATAGAAATGGTCAAAAAATTGTGAAATTAAGCCATTGCCTCGTACTACTACTATTACTTGACAGATAACTAAAGCATGGTCGTGATAACTTACGAATTACCATGCCAGCCAAAGTCAGAGCGAAAACACTATAACAATATTTGCACAGTAACGTTACAGTGCGAAGAGTATAGTCAACCTAATGCGCAATTAAGAACATCACCGCTTGGTGTCTCCCTTTCGATAGTTTCTCTGTCAATGTCTCCTTCTTTACATGCACCACAGCACCCGATGTCACACCGCACATGTTAGCAATAGATATCAACTGGCAGTAGTAAGTTGATGTGAATTAACGAATAATAATGAATAACAATCTATGCAGCCCGTGTCAGACATCATAGCCGACTGACGATACTGGAACATTTGTTTTGTTGAATCAGCATAATGACATTCTTGCCGGTATATTATGAATATTAATGTGTTAGTGTAGGCTATAGGCTACTTTACTCACGGCCACAACGTATCGTGGCAACTTTCAAGAGACAGTAGCTAATATTGACAAAATATGAGTATATCATCAAATAGTAAAATAAAATTCATGATGTTTAGGCGCAAAGGGGTGCACGAGTATTTTTACGCCCACGTCCGACCTCCCCTTTTTCAGTATAATTTCAGTGGGCTGTATTTTCAGTCTATTTACGACCATAGAATGGAACCTCTCTAATTCTCAATCACTTTTCACATTTTGCTTATAAATGTAGCCTATTTGGTAACTATTTCGGATAAAGACAACATTGGTTTCAGATGAACATTGTGAACACAATTTGTAAAGTCAAAGAGAAGTTGCTATACCAACTTGTACCAGAAGATGCCACTGCGCTAATATTATTTGAGGTGAAGATGCGTTTTGCAAAGGTACGAATCATCGCGAACAATTCCGATGTAAAGTGTATAGTCGTGCTTTTTTTTTTTGCCATTCAGGCTTTCCGTTTAAAACATTCATTGTTTTTAAATCTTGAGTAAACTATGAATGTGTGTATAGCCTATATGTGTATGTAGGCTACTGTAATGCTTATTTAATATTACATATCTCTCGTTTCGTTCTGTCGCATATTACAGTAAAAAAGTTATTGTGTGTGTGTGTGTGTGTGTGTGTGTGTGTGTGTGTGTGTGTGTGTGTGTGTGTGTGTGTGTGTGTGTGTGTGTGTGTGTGTGTGTGATTTAACCCATTTAAATCGTCGGGATTAATTCAGCTCTTGCAGAGTTAATCATCACTGGATTAAAGGTAGCCTACTATGCCAGTGTAAAAGTAACTATATACAAGTTCGCTTTACACTTGTATATAGTTAATTTTACACTAGCATAGTGTAAATTACATTTTTCTGTGTATAATTCGCATGAAGAGGAAAGGGAAAGGTAGCTTATGTTATATCACATTGTAGGAGTGCGTAAAATTGGCATTTTGGCTTTAGTGTCCAAGCGATACCAGTTGCTCCTCCTCCACTTGTGTTTCAAAAAAGAAGAGGGTCTGAAAGTATTGCAGTACTACAGACACGGTCCGGGGAGGGTTGCGTACGGTGTCCGGAGTAATTGTGGGCGGCACGCAAGACACCATCAGCCAAAGACGCGGTTCTATGGCATCGTTGAATATTTCTGTCTGCTTCTCTCCTGTCCCCATGTTCATTCACCAATCAGGAAACGTTTGTTCTCTGTAATTAGGTTTTACTTTGTGAGAGCGCGAAGAGCTCACCACTCTGCTTGCGTGTGTGTGTGACTGGATGCGCCGAAGAGATGTGGAGGTTTACAAACATCATAACTTGCGCTGTCCTCGTGCTGTTCAAAGATGCCACTGCTCAAAACAAGGTGAGTTTAAGAATGGCCTGTATTCTCACAATACTGACGTCGCCCGATCTGGATAGAATCACCTTTGCATTGTAGTTGTCGTTACAATCCTATGCATAATTATAAACGCGGACGTCATTGCCTGTGCAATTCAATATGGATTTTTGACTTGCCCGCTTATTCTCAAAATGCAGTTGTATAGCTAGTATTACTCGATCTCGTTGTATTTAATAGTTGCCTACATAAATATAAACTGTCAATGACATTGGGCTTATATTATTAGAGGCAGGGGTATACGTTTCGATTAACTCTGGCACACATGTCTGATTTATGTAGGCGAGTGTGTTTAAATTGGCAGATTAGATAGAATATTCCTCGGAATATGCACAGGGGATCAAGTTGGATGGATTTCGTTGTGTTGAAATCGCCGTTTGAACATCGCCGTTGTGGTTTCAAAACATTGTCTCAGTGTGTAAATGTTTGAATTGCCCATTTTCATGGGAAAACAAATGAATGAATTCGTCAATTCCAATCATAATAGAGCTAGCCATGTGTTTGAAACTAGACGTGTTGGCTAAAAGATGTATCCATTCGTGAGCTACATAATCATTGTTTTTATGTCTTGATGACATTTTTCAGTTCACCGTTATTATGCAGATTCAGAAAGATACACTTTATGGTTCAAGAGTAGGCTATGTTTGAAAAGCCATTCATATTTTGTCACTATAATAAAAAATATGTTGGTGTGGATAAGAGTTGGCTGTAAGGTCCTGTAATGCGTAAACGCCTGCAATCCTAAACGCTGCAGCGCCACGCTTTCTGGTGAATGTTCATTGTAGATCTCACAGAATTGAAGGAGGTGTCAAAAAGTAATTCATCATCAGGATCCGCTACCACACAGCAGGTGGCAGGCTGCATGTCCACAAACAAGAGGAACTTTATGTCCGAAATGTTTAAAAATAGGCTACTGAAAAAAATACATCTGGTTAATCAAACTTAAATGCCGAAAAGGGAAATCTGGTTTAATAAATAAACTCAGACTCAGCAGGTCTGTTGCTGTAGCATTTCAATGGGCATTACATTCCTCTACACAACATCTCGATCTGTTCACAAACCTGGGCACCAATTCCGCAAAGTTCATGTTCAGTCAGTATCTGCAGCCGTCTCTATACAATGATAATTAATTCCAATAATAGAATTTCCACGTTTAAACCAGTTTTGCTCGCTGTTATATTTCGAAAGCACGCGGTCGGCGTCTTGGCTTTCTCTACTGCACGGCAATAACAGTTTTGTACCTTTTCGGTGTGCAAATTTCAGAGCCCGGTGGAAACTGCTGATATGGACATCAGGTTGAGTTATGAGCGACCCGCTTTTCTTTTTGTGTAGCGCTGAGAGTGAGGCTTTGGCTGTTCTGTTGTGGGCGGGTTCATATTAAGGAGCACTTTTCCTTATTGGTTGTATTTCATTGGCGCACCAGGATGACAGCATATACATTAGGCAACAAGTGTGCAATGTTTTCACCTCTGTTGGGGAAGGTAAGGAAGCAATGGATGGGTGAGGAATGGAATAGAAGTGTACCTGGGAAATTGTTGGTTGGTTACACAAGAAAGAAAATGAAAAACCACAAAAGGATGTCATATTTGATTGAGACACTGTGCTGTGCTGTTTAAAACTAATAACCTAGTCTACAGGCTGTTGGTAATGCAGCTAGGCTAACGTGCCTAGGTGATTCTTGTTAAGAGTAGTACATCTCCATTTCCATTTCTGGTGATCCTCTTTGCTCTTCGTGCTGGTTTGTTTATTACGATTGTGTTCAACTGTCATTTTTATGGTCTGTCTAGCATCAACATAAATCCGTGAACCAGGTTCACTGAACCTGCAAACGGGTCTATGATTCTGCACTTAAAATAGTTTTTTCATGGTCAATGATTGTGCAGGGTTGAACGTGTTTAACATCTGAAATATAGCCTGTATAAATTTCACTGTTTTTGTATACTTGTGACGGTTTTACACACTGAACCGGTTGCAGCGTCTCTGGTAATGTAGAAATGATGCCCCTGTTTACTGGGCCAAGAGAACATGTTGACTAAGCTCATTCCTGTCCTCTGAGGTTGTGTTAATTATTGCCACAGGACGGCAGACAGACCTCATTGTGGCCAAAAGGAAATCTACATGCGACATTTAGGACATTGACACTACTGACTACAAAACAAAGGCCTTTGTGACAACTGTGGGGCCATAAACCATAAACCAAATGACACAATGATGAGAATGTTTGGTCTAAGCACAAAGTATTTTCCCTTGAAACTCGGTCTCCAGTCATATAAGTATGAGTATAAAGTTGGTATAAAGCACAGTGAAAACAGATAATTATGTATATCTACCATTTTGAGGGGGATAATTTTATCATTTTAAATGAATGTTTCAATCTTGTTGGGGTTTATTCTGAATTTATCTGTAAACACGGTGATAATAAGACTGTTATTTTGTGCAGTTGCATTTCTCTACAGAAAGCACAGCCCCTGATGGCTGTGCAGCATTATTTTGGTACAATAGCAGTCTGTTTTGTTCTAACCATGAAAAGGGTTAAAGGTCATATCTGGGCACAGGAGGGCGTACATCAGCTCTAATAATAGGGACAAAATGGTTACGCTCGGGAGTGATCACTGATCATACATTCCGGTCTGAGTGCATCAACTCTTCAACAGATCACACAGGCTGCAGAAACGCAGCGGATAGCCTACCGAGTTTCTCACGTGAAACAGGAATCGTTCTGTGAAATCCCTTCCCATAGGACAGGCCCACTTAATGTAGGATTAGAACCATATTGACAGGATCCTAGCGACTTTGGAACATCCCTATAGGCACCTTTTATTGGAAACTGACCCATTTCAGTGGACCGCATATCCCTCATCGGCCTGAATCTGTTTCCTCGACATAGCGAATCCTGTTTAACAGACTTCTCACACAAGATAGTAAAAACATTACCTTGAGTATATTTAAAATGTGGTGAGGGTTGCAGGTGAGTCGGGGGGTGGGGAGTTTGCAGCAGAGAATTGACTTACTTGTCATAAACACTACTCTTCTGGAGCATAGATCATCCACAAAATAGTTCTAGATTCATTGTATATATTTATGTACCCTACCCATGTGCATCTACCACTTGGCCAACTTTATATGGCGGCTCTGATAGCTTGGGTGACACACCATTGTGACACACCCACACACCATAGTTCTCCTTCTTTGGCAGTCCCATCATGCTTTGCCTGTTTCCACCTCCCACAGCGAGGACATGGGTGCTTGGCTCTTTGGGAGTCAAGAATGCAGCAGACAGTGACCTAGGAGTAAATATTCCATTTAACATATTAACCATGTTATGGATTTTAATATGGATTTTTATATGGATCTTTTATATTTTACTGAAGCCGTTTAGGTCAAGTACCTTGCTCAAAGTTTACAGAGCCTGAATCCCTGAGGTGATAGGTAAGCCTGGTTCTTTGTAAACCCCCCATTTCCTGCCTCCACTGTATACAGGAAGCGTGGTGATGTGGTGATACAGGAAGTGTGGTAATTTAACATATTAGCCATGTTATGGATTTTAATGTGGATTTTTATATGGATCTTCTATATTTTACTGAAGTAGTTTAGGTCAAGTACCTTGCTCAAAGGTTACAGTAACACTCAGGATCAGAGCCTGAATCCCTGAGGTGATAGGTAGGCCTGGTTTTTTGTCAACCCCCATTTCCTGCCTCCACTGTATACAGGAAGTGTGGTGATGTGTGACCAATAAGGCACACGTGTAGGAGAGGGAAAGGGGAGTGCCTCAGCAGCTGTGGTCTGCTCAGTTGTGTAGGCGTCAGGAAGGGTGCTCGTGTCGTAAAGGGAAGCAGCGCTGGGTCCCGACTGCTTTGGCACAAGAGTCGATGGTGCATGATAATTCCCAAAGGCTCCCTGGAGAACGTCGTGGCACGCCCCTGTGGACCCGCTATCTGCTCTTGACGCTACGTGTGACTCTTGGATCTTTATTGCTCTTTGTTTGTTTTTCCTCTCTTGTGGAAAGTGTTTTTTCTCCGTTCTCTGTGATGGCCGCGTTTCCGCTGCTCTCCTTTCCCGTGAGGCTGCCAGGTCGGACGCGTCCAGCCCGCTGCCGCGCTCCCTGGAAACGCTGGAAAAATAAACTACGCCGTTCACCTCCTCAGCCGTCTGAAGTTACGCAGACAGGAAATGACAGTGCCCTCGTCCCCCCCCCCCCCCCCCCCCTTCCACCAGGCTGTCCTTTTCTCATGTCCTTTTATGCACACGGGCGTGCATCCGCCATCCAAAATCTCACTGATATCCTGCATGCTTTTTTAAAAATTCTGTGCATTTAGTCAGCTTGTCAGCTCTCACAGACTTGGGAACATTCAAATTATTTCCTTTTTGTCTTTGGAAGGACAAACTGGTTAATTATCCCTTGGCCACTTTCTTATTTTATTTTAGCATCCATGCGCACGGAACGATTTCCCAATTGGGAGTGAGATGCCATTGAGTGGGTTCAAGACAACAATATTTGCCTTGTTTGCACAGCTGCAGGATTTTTTTGAAGAGTAACCTCACTCCCCCTCTCACAGATCAGAGTTCCCCCACCCTTCTCTAAGCGCTCGCTAATCCCTCCTCCCCAATCCCTAGACCCCCTCATTCCAGGATGACAACGTCCCCCCCCTGCAAATAAAAACCGGGGTCACATGACCCATTCTAACGACATCCAGGCAGCCTCCCTCCCTTCTCATCCCTGTGCTGTGAGTGTCTGTGGCGGGGAATGGAGGCACGGGAGGTCATTGTGATCGTGGTGCACGCTGGGTCACCGTGCAGCCAAACTATGCCCTGTGATACCGCGTCCTCTTTCATTTGGAAACGGTCTGCGGCCTTGTTGTGGGAAATTACAGAGATGAGGATCCTCACCGCTATTATTATTCATTACCCTGATGGCTTTGATATTTCAAATTCCTCACAGGCACCGGTGCAAGGCAAGATTCCACAACAGATTAATATAATAATAATTATTATTATTATTATTTATTATAATAATTGTTGTGTCCTGTGTCATCTCCTTGTGGGGTGTCCAGTGCGGAGAGGGTGTTGCCTGGCCTGGTGTGATCAGAGAGGCCGTGGGGTGTAGCGCTGCGGCGTGGGAACAGCAGGGCGCGGCTGCACCGCCTTTTGGTTGCAAACAAGTTGAAGATTGCAATGGAAAGTTCAGGGAGAGAGCACAGAGAGGCAGGAAGGGGAGCCCGGGCCATTGTCTGGTGGATTAAGTTTTGAAATGTGGAGATACGCTGAGGGGAAAACTGAGAAACCTTGCCCCCTGTGCTTTGGCATGAAGTAATAAAGGAATGGCAGTCATGTTTATGATAATGTTCTCCCCTGAGCATCACACTGCTTGAATAATGGATAAGGACAACCTACCGTAGCCAATATGCCTTAGAACAATACCTCCATCATTCTTCCAGTATTTCTTTTAATGTGTCTTTCTTTTAAGGAAGCATCAAGACCGTCTCACAGAATGGGCACAATGCTTGTGAATGAAGAATCTTGTCTCAAATAATAGTTGTGAGCAGAAAGCTGTGTTTGTCTGCAGCTGACAAGCTGCCGTGCTGCACAGCCATAATGTTGTCCTCCGCAGGGGGCCAATGTAATGCTCTTTGCCCCATGTAGGAGTGGACATCCTTCACCGTAAGCACTTCCTGTCTGACCATCACGTCCTGTGACCAATTTCCCCCAAACCTACTTGTCACTCACCTATCGTGATGTCAGCTTTTTGAGTGTTTTAGTGCCACAATCTTTGTACTTTTTTCTTCTAAAAATACACTGCCTCAGCATACTTGATATATCAATTCCAGAACTCCCCAGCCAATACGGTTTGGTCGGAAGATTTTTTCTGTCTTATTCTGTAAATGCTAAAAACAACATTTGAATAAGCTCTTGCGTTCAGAACGTTAGATGCTCAGGCTCGTCACACGTGAATTTATCATGATCGCTTTCCAGCGTGTCGACATTTGTGTGTGCAGAGACAGAGCATGCTCATGCCGCTCCACAAATTGAAAACGAATGTTGAGAAATAATACAGAGGACGCAATTTCCCCAAGAGAGCGGGCATTACACGCGTGTTTTACACATCTGGCTGGAAACACAATAACACATGCAAAGAGAAAAATGACAATGGCAATTGATTATCCAAAGTGGCAAGGTCATTCTATTCTGAGGTCAGCGTTTCAGAATAGGAACCATATACGTGCTTATTGTGTTTGGATCCGTGTGTGTGTGTGTGTGTGTGTGTGTGTGTATACTATACACTGCATGCATGCAGACCACACTTTCCTGGTTCTGTAGTGGTCCAGTTAAGTGAGAAAAACACTTGTGTGTTTTTGTGTGTGTGTGTACGCATGCATGCGTGTGTGTGTTTATGTGTGCGTGTGTGTGTGTGCGCAAATTGCGTGTTGGGGAGCAGTAGGAAAGTGTCTCGGGGGAGCGTGCTATAAGGCTTGAGCTGCTGGAATGCAGGGTCTCCACCATCCATTCGGGTCCATCTCATTAGCTCAGAGCAGATGGGTGTTTTGAACACATCAGGTCCGGAGGAGGTCTAGGACTAGTGCCGTTATCAGGCTCTTATTTTGATAGTTTAACACAAGTGTCTGGTCAATGTCTCTAGACAAAGGATGACATTGTGTTTGGCCGGCTTCTCTTTGATGTGAGAGAGCGGATGACCCACATCGAGTTAAATTCCATCTTTTAAACAACCACCACCATCCCCCTCCCCCCCCCCCACTCCCAAATCACATGGTCACAATAGAAAACAAAAGTTCAGCAAAAACAAAAGTAAACCTGACCCGCAACCTTTAAAATGTGTGTCCTCAAAGTCAACAAGCATTTTCTAAGCTTGCCTCTTTGCTTTCAGGCATTAGCAGTACCTTTTAGGATTAATGTTATTTCCTTGTCCCAACAGAATTTGACAAAGACACGGTAATCCCCATTGCTTATCTCCTATCTGAAAGCTGGAGGGTCATTACTACCCCATTTACAGAGGGCCATTGGCACACATAAGCAGATTGTTAACATATGGTACTACCAATTGAGATTTGGTCAGTGATTCAGAACTTGACATAGGCACTGAATTAATGACCTGTACTGCTTTGGCCCAAGGTGCCAAGTGACAGAGAAGTGACCAATCAGCCTCTGTCTGTAAAGAAAAAAAAAAAAAAACAACATTCCACATTTGACTTGCTTTGGTAAATTGTCACATATCAAAAAAGGCTCTCGTGACTCATTCATGTATCTGAACACTCTGCTTGTGATTACACGGATAGAGCCCTGGAAAATTCAGCCTCCTTCCTCAGCTCCTGACCTATGACCTCTCGAAGGAAGCTCATCTGCTAGTGTATGCGCCCTCTTGAGACTCGGGCCAAAATTCTGCATCTCGAGGTGTGGGGAGACAGCGGGAGAAGCAGTCGGCTTGCTGCGTGAGCATAGCCTACTTCCCCCCTCTTGTGGTGACCCGCGTCACTAATCCAAACCTTAATCAACGGGGTTAAAGGTCATAGGGAGACAAATAAACCTCTCCTCCAAAATACAAGCTGACAACATCTGAGAACTGTAATTATCTCCCGTTTCTAACAACATGCTGCAGGACCCCGGTGATTGTTTTGTCAGCTGCAGGGCAGTGCAGTATCTAACAATAGATTAGGCACCACCTGACGCAGTAGTGAAGTCTGAGACCAATAACAGATACAGCAGTTTAAGAGGCTTAGGGCACAGACAGTGAAGTATCTGCACCGTGAGCCATTGTCGAGTGATGCGGAAGAGCTGCTTTAAGGCGCGAAGGCTGTGATGAGCTCTATGAGGTCTGGGAGAAAATTATACAGGCGGCAGGAGACAGCACCGGTGGAGTAGTACTGCAGAGCTGTGTGGAGATTTAAAGGCTTTCCAACAGATTTGGCTCAGGCATGAATGACTGTACATTACGGTGGCTGTTGATTAAAACAGATTTAGACTCCTTATTTAACCTCCTGCCTGTTTCAACGCCCCAAAGTGGGTTTTTGCAGAACCTGTAATCTTGGTTTCTCACTTGTGTTGGCCCGGAACTTGGGGGCATGACACACGACACCATCATTCATCCAGGTTTGACTCTTTTGAACTCAAGCCAGCTCAGACTCTTAGGCCAAGGGAAAGGTCGGGGTTGTAGCCGAGAGGAAGGTGTCTGGTTCGCTGATTGTGGCCAAGTCCAAACCACCGCCTTGTACTGAGGCTGGAATTCAGGCACTTGAGGGCTGTCCGGGTTCATTATCGTCTACATTATTTGCTTGGCAGCAACAGGACAATGAAGAGCTGGTTATCAATGGAGGCGATGTCCCTGTGGCTCAGGGTCTAAAAACATCCATGATCCTGTGCATACTGCCAGCATGGAAAGTGAAGAAGTGATAGAGATGATCCACAGTAAACATCACAAAAGGGTTTCCAGCTGCAAAAATCCATGGATCTTAAAAGAAATCAAAGACCGGAACGGTAATATATCTATTATGGTTTACACTGGAGTCCCCAAACAGATCTACAGATGCTTAGGTTCTAGATACAATTTTGTTCTGGATACTGCCTAAAAAGGCATACGTGGTCTTTGGGATCAACCAATGGCTTTTTTTCCAATATTGTTTTCTTTTTACAAAAGAATCCATAAAATATGTTTTTTCTACATGTCAAATGACTGACCAGAAGATACAAATATACTGGAAAGTGTTCGCACAGCAAGTGAAGTGTGTGGGAAGGACTGGTCAATTCTAATGCAATAAATATCTTGTGTTGTCGTCAAACCTTTTTCTTTGTCAAATAGAAAAACACACAGGCAAGCACAAAAAAGAAGAGCAAATTTGAACAGTTTCTTGGAACAGTTTCAATTTTGAGATGTTTACCATTGCCCCCCCCCCCCCCCCCCCCCCATCTTATTGGACTTTCAGTACTTTTTCAGGACTTCATACTTCACTCTAAGCTACAAGCTTCTTATTGCTGTGTTGCTATGCAGCTGCCAAAGTCAGTCTTGCACAGTTTGCACTGAAGGACAATAAGGGCTTCAGGGGGTCTGGACTGGAACCCTTCCAAGCCTGGTTTGATCTGTTAATCCGGTATATTCTCATATGGACAGAATGTTTTGGTTATCCTGCTGCCATTTTGCGTTGACATCAGCAGAAAACAGCCTTCTACACTGAAGGCTACCCTAGGGTTCCTGACCGATTGCTGAAGAGGGCCCCGGACGTAAATCTCATGTAATGGAGGTTAACGCCCCACGCTCTCACTGTGGCCACATTCCTGCGCTAATGAGCTCCCACTTACAGCCTTGTTTCTGTTTACCTTGATAAACCACTTCGCTTTGAAAGTGGACGCAATCAACTTTGATATTTGCTCAGAGAACATAGCACAAGTGCATGATGTTTTGTTAAAACAGTCCTGCAAGGCACGGTCCTTGGACCTGTACAGTTTTCTGTACTTCTACTGCTTAATTCTGTACTTTACAACACTATTCTGCACTATTCTCTCTCTCTCACTCTCTGTTATTCTGGAATGCTTGTTCTTTTGCTCTGCACACTTATGCAGTGTCTTTAACATCTCATAGCTGCTGTGGAAAAATGGTTTAAAACTGGTCACTTTATAGCCCCCTTCTCAGGGGAGACCAAACCAGCAGAACGCACTGCTGGTTTGGTCTCTGGTCACCCATGTCCACCCCTCCACAGCTGTGGTGTTTGGGCCCCAAAGTAGAATGGCAGTAATTGAGACAGAATTTGAGCCTTCAGCACCAGTGATCTGAGAGATAGAGTAACCTCTCGCGACATGGGGGTCACCTTTTGAAGCCTCATCTCTACGGTTTGTGTAATTATACTAAGTGCGCCTATAGTAATTGAGGGTACTGGTGCATATAGCATTGGCCCTGGTAATCCCAGGAAGAGGTTATCTTGTCTATTGAATTGGAGACCCCAAACAGGATGTTTTAGTATGGACTGTGGTCATGATAAATGTGTACACACACACACACACACACACACACACACACATGCACACACACGCACGCACACACACACGCACACACACACACACACACACTTTTATGGTTGCAGAGGTACTGATCCTAAAATGGGTCCCACTCATACAATGGTTTCCTTTCAGCAGAAGGCCACAGTCTGTGTATTGGTTCAAACACAAAGGATGGAAGAAAGTCTTGAATCACATTATTTACACACCTTTGGTTTTCTTATGTACGCTAATAAGGGGATTAGCATGCTCTGTCCTGGTTGCCATAGCCACACCCAGTTTTTGATCAGTACACCTGAAAAAAGTCCCCCTTGTGGCTTCAAAAAATGAATACCTGTCATTAGTAGCAATCCCAAAGTGTTTTATTAAGTTTATTAAAAGCAAAGATGTAAGTGGCAATAAAATTCCTTATTTTTTTACTTCTTTGGTGATTTTCTCAAAAATAGGAATTTCTCTTGATCGGCACGGTTTTTGATGTGATTACCCAATCATTTTTACATAAATCAGTGCAAAAGAAAGTATGGTGTAGTAAGTATGTGGATTTTTTTCCAACTGAAAAGCACTAATCATTTGCAAAAAAATTTAATTCAAATGAAAGAGATACAGTCTGACTGTCACTGTAGAATAGCAGCGGTTTCTTCTTCAACTCGGGGAGCTGCAGCTGCCGTTGTGTGGTCTGTTATAGCAAGTAAAGCTTTCCCCTTATAAACTGCAGGTTTCCAGCCCAAAACCACAGGCTCAGGTACAAGCTTTGAGTCAGCTACCAAATGCCACAGCAGTTAATTACAGACCACTGCAAAGGAGAATAGCAGGAGGGTGACCACTGGTTTAGCCCTATAACGGTGTCATTCAGTAAATCAAAGGGGAAAGTAGCAAGGCATGTTGGGTAAGAAGCTTGTGCTTATTTGTATCTCTGCTCTACCTGGCGCAGCCAGATTTTAACCAAGATTGTGGTGCAAAAGAAGCAAACCACGTTTGGTCCAGTCCTTTTTGTTTACTCCAATGCTGTGGTATATAATATGTTGTGCTGCCAAATGCTTGTGCAATATTTCAAATAATCCTCTCTCTTCAATCATATCCGATACAAATTTTGAAGGCTTCCTGCCATATTTAACATCCTCCGTCAATCATTGGCTGGTATAACATTGTCTCTGTAAAGTTTCCCCTATGAAACTTGTGCAAGAATTCACCCCTAAAGTTTGGAAGTAGTTCCCCAGTCTGGCAACCCCTATCTTTTGAATCCCCTGCAGGGCAGGTATGGAGGAATATCCAGCGTTCAACGCGGCCCATGGTTTAGGAGCAGCCGTGTCTCAGGCATAAAGGACAGACAGGATTCTGTAATGAAGAATTTCTGAAATGCAGTGGTCGTTTGGTCCCGTAAGTGGTACCACATGTGGGCTAGTCCGGAATTTACAGAGATCACTAAATCTCATTTGAGGAAAGATGACAGTGTAAGCCCCTCTACCAGGGGTTTCAGAGGGGGCTATCAGGCCGATGGGAGAGCAGCCTTCCGTGAGTCACGGAGGAGAGATTCAGCTTCTGTGTGCTGGAGGCCCCGTCATCTTCAGTCACAATTGTTTTCGCCTGTTTTCATGAGCTACGTTTCTGCGTTTTGTTATCTTAAAACAGGTCAGCCTGTGTGAGTGCAAAGGATTGTACAGTTACGTCACCTACTTCCTCTATATATGTAGTGCATATTGCTCTCGGCAGAACATGAAATTGTGCATGGCTTTCATACCATTGTCCAGCTTGTATATCATTATTAGAGACTTGTAATTTGCCTACTTTGCCGTTTACTCTTGTAATTGGATGCTTTTGGGGCTTTGAGGACCAGCTGCTGGTTCTGTTAGATGCCATGCCTGTGAAATGTTTTGGCGGTGATTTCATTTGTGTCAATGGCTAATAAGTTCCATCTGGGGGGAAGAAAAATGAAAGTTATATACGTATAGGGCAGAAGACTTGTGGTTAATGTATAGTATCATTTTCAGTGTTGTGCTTTTAATTTATGAATCCACTTCTAAGAAAATAAAAGATGAATGACTGAACTGGCAGAAGAACTGTGCATAACAATGACTGGGCGATTTATAGATTTTTATTTTTTTTTTGCTTTCAACTACGAGGGACAAAATGCTTGAGTCAGCATATTTTCATATACATATCCAGAGGTGGATTTATTAGGGGTTCACCCCCTGACTGATGGCTGTGAGATACTGGAAAGAAAGAGAGAATCCCACAACTAATCGCTGCATTCACATGAGGTATGGGTGCGAAAAAGTCCTCATTCTTGAGTAAACGGCACAGTACAGTACTAAATTAATTGCAGCCACTTTGGAGGTGCGTGGCAGACACTGCCTAATATGAATGAGGGCTTTATTTATTTTTATATTCAGCATCAGCCTAATATTTCTGGTAAAATAATGCAAACGGGGCTGAAGTACTTAATATTTTCTGCTCCTGCGGTTATTTTACCAGCCGCTGAAACCACGCTCTCATGTTAAGTGTCAGAAATGTAACACTCAGTCAAGGTTGTCACTTAAAGGAAGGAAGAAACGCTTTTTTGCGGTTGGATTGAAACGGCTCGTCTAAAGCCTCTTTCTGTCTCGCGTGACCCCCCCCCCCCCCTTCCCCCACTCCCCCCCGCCCCCCAGATCTTCGGCGAGACGGAGCCGGTGAGGATGACGTCGGAGGGGTCGGACTGCCGCTGCAAGTGCATCATGCGGCCGCTGAGCCGCGACGCCTGTGCCCGGCTGCGCAGCGGCAGCGTCCGCGTGGAGGACTACTACACCGTGGAGACGGTCAGCTCCGGCTCCGACTGCAAGTGCTCCTGCACGGCGCCGCCCTCCTCCCTCAACCCCTGCGAGAACGAGTGGAAGATGGAGAAGTTGAAGAAGCAGGCCCCGGAGCTGCTCAAGGTAAAACCTGGAGTCACTGTCCCTCTTCGTTCCGCCTCTCACACGCGTCTTGTTCTTCTTGCTGGTCTAATCTTTGTAGCGTTGGGCGCTCCTAAGTGATCCAGCAGGTAAAAGACACTCACCTTAAGAGCAGGCCAGGCCCTATAGGTTCAACGCCCGGGTTATGTCATTATCTGGCTATGACTATGTCAGTAACAACAGGACACAACCCAGGCTTGAACCTATAGGACATAGCCTGCTTTTATGGCGAGAGCCTTTACCTGCTGGCCAAGGATGGGTGATCCTCCTATCAGTGATAGCTCTCCCTTTTTGGCCTGTACAGCAGGGGTCTTCAACCTTATCCCGCAAGGGCCAGTGTGGGTGCGGGCTTTTGTTCCAACCAAGCAGTTGCACATCTGATTCTACTAATCAAGGTCCTTAGCAAAGACTCTAGTGAGTGGTTAGTAGAATCAGGTGTGTAACTGCTTGGTTGGAACAAAAGCCCGCACCCACACTGGCCCTTGCGGGATAAGGTTGAAGAGACCCCTGGTGTACAGTGTTCACTGGCTTCTAGGTGAGTGAGTGGAAGGAGTAGACAGGCTTCATCTGCACTGTTCTTTCCATGGGGTCCTGGTAGCATAGTGATGGTGCCTATTCAACTTTGGGGAGAGAAAAAGTACTACCAATCAACTGCAGTTTGTTCCATTGTTTCATTCACAACTCAACAACGGCAGTGCTCCAAAACATGAAGTATTGTTGTAACCAATGGCAAATGGGTGTGTGTGTGTGTGTGTGTGTGTGTGTGTGTGTGTGTGTGTGTGTGTGTGTGTGTGTGTGTGTGACAGAGAGGCAGAGGGTGTGTGTGTATGTGGGGCATGGGGGGGGGGGGGGCGATAGTTTGAATGAATCTGCTCAGGTTTGTTGTCTC
Organism: Synaphobranchus kaupii; assembly: GCA_029718625.1. NCBI lineage: Eukaryota > Metazoa > Chordata > Actinopteri > Anguilliformes > Synaphobranchidae > Synaphobranchus > Synaphobranchus kaupii. The sequence continues at coordinate 1,587,070 of CM056382.1, forward strand.
AGCAGGTGTCCGTCGCAAAGCCTGGCTTTAATTTCTTAAACAAACAGGCCGTGACTCAATGCTGCCTTGCTGTTTTTCGGAAAGGAACGGAGGTTTTACGCACACAACTGGGACTGGAGGAATGAGGGAGGCTCTTTTGACTAATGTGGCGTGCGCACATTCACACTGGCGTCTTGCTGTTTTTTCTCGACAGTGGGATCAAGCCATAAACATCAATGCTAGACTTTGCTTTATTGAACCACTTATTTGGGAAAACAGTCATGCTGGGCAATAAACTCTGGGCTGTATTTCATAATAGTGGGCGGTGGTATGATGCAGATTTGCTTTTAGCACAAAACTATTGAGGGTTGAGTCCCAAGGGGGGGCAAATGCCATTGTGTCTACTTAGCTTGACGTGCAACAGTAAATATTCATCTAATATTCATCTATTCATCTATGAGGGGCGGCAGTGTAGTATAATGGTTAAGGAACTGGACTTGTAACCGAAAGGTTGCAGGTTCGATTCCCAGGTAGAACACTGCCGTTGTACCCTTGAGCAAGGTACTTAACCTGAATTGCTTCAGTATATATCCAGCTGTATAAATGGATAAATGTAATAAGAAGTTGTGTAAGTCGCTCTGGATAAGAGCGTCTGCTAAATGCCTATAATGTAATGTAATGTAATCTATGTAAACGGATACTGTGGAAAATCCATGTAAGTAACCCCAGATAAAGGCGTCTGCTAACAAAATAAATGGTAATTTAATGTGACGCCGATGCCGTGTGATATCAGAAGGGTCGATGATCACGCATTACCTTCGCATTTTGGTATTTGTGCGTGATGGCCACGATAAGAAAGCAGAAAAAGGCTGTGAGACGGCTCAGCCAGAGATGAAAAGAAGCGTGCGGTTTTGTGCCGTCTCGGCCAAATTACAGATACAGCGCTTTTTGAAATGTGGTTCTTTCTTTCTTTTCTTTCATTTTTTTATGACTTTCAGTCATTTCAGTCATATGACTTTCAGTCGGAGGGAAGACACGCAATGCCCTGTGAGAAAAAAGGAGGGAAAGTGGACCAGATGGAGGAAGGCTGTCCGTGAGCACCTGATGTAATCAGACTCGCTTTGGGACCGTGTCCAAATTTTAAGCCACCTGCTAAAACGCAAAGCTTACACTTGGAAGAACACCGGCGCTCTTTCAGGCATCAGAGGGCTTTGTTTCCTCCCAGCAGGGAATCGCCCATCAACATGGGCTAATTTCCTTCCAGTTGGGAGGATGACAGGCAAATCAAAGCTTTCAGAGAATCTAAACCAAATGACCTTTCTTGCGTCATAACCTCTCTCCCTAAGCCGGGAAATAACACAAGATGGGTTCAATTCAGGAAGTATCATATATACAGAGGAGGATACAGTATTGAAACATGATTAAAATAATTGTAGGCTACTCCATATCTATCATATCTCCATATACCTTTCCCCCCAAGACTTTTAAATAAAAGTGTATAAAACTAGTGTATAAAAACTATTTAAACACTGATGATTTTTCACTGTCAGTACTGTTGATGCTATTTATGTTACATGTAGGTTTACCTATTCTATGCAGTCATAATGGTGGAAAAGTATAGGCGTCTCAACAAATGGCAGTTAACATTACATACCATGTAGAAAGGAGAAAAATGCAACCTCTGCGTGGTAAATCAGGGATTATCAACTGTTTGCTTTTGAATGGCGCTAAGTGTAGACACAGAACGCGCAAGCAAAACAGACAAAAGTATAAACAATAAATGACCAGATGCTTCCAGTCAGTACAGTACATGGAAACAGACTTCTTCAGGCAGCAGTGCGAATACAGTCTGTTATTCTGTCCTCTACACAGCGTGTTGCCATTTGAACATATATAGAGCTCCCTATAGTGAATTCCCCTGAATTCTTTTCTATTTCTTCCCATTTGGAGTGCTCTGAGACATTTAAAAACGCATCCCGTCGTCGAGGAGAGTACACACCAGCGCAGGCGCGTAGCCCCCCCGACGCTTCCTTTTTATCCAGCCGCCAAACTGATGAGCACGACGCGGTGCCCCGCAGGGCTGCTGGCCGCATTCAGCGTCGCCACAGTCAGGGCGCAGTTCCACGTGGTGAGAAAGAGTGCCGTAGCGGGACACGCAACCCGAGAAACGGAGCGTCGACATTTCCGTTATATTTTTATCAATGGTCTGAATGGACTCAGCCGAACAGGGACGTCACACCTCCGCCTTCGTGCATATACTCTCTCTCGCTCTCTCTCACACACACGCACGCATGCAACACACACGCGCACACAAATGCATTGCTGCTTGAGCTCAACTTACAAAAGGAGGAATTATGTTCAGTTCTGTCTTTCATTCTTTTTTAAACCGTAAGTATAATTTTAGCCTCTCGCCGGCTTACACGGCAGATGAAAACAATGTGTGTGTGTATCCTGTCGAGGAGCGCACGTGTTCCATGCCGCGTCGCACCTGCAACCCGCGTGTCTTCCTGTGGTGGGAAAAGCAGCGCTATTAGCACCGCCAGGACCATCAATCTTTCACATCATCAAAGACCTGCTTCGTGCTTCACTCTTAATATAGCGTAACCCACACAACTAGCGCCGTCGCCACGGACAACCACATCCAGATTCCTCCTGAGGACATGAGCAGGGCGCAGGATGTAGGACACTTAAGTGGCCGTGGTAATTTAGGTTTTTGGGCCGATTCCATAGGGGGGAGGGGCGCCACGCACTGATCTTTTAAACGTCACAGAAAGAGATTAGGGTCGGGGTCTGGTGAGAAATTAGACTAAGTGAAAATGCAGTCCCTGTTCCGGTGAAGCGCCAAGCGAATCGCACGCACAGAGAACATGCTTCTGCTTTCTGTAACTTAGGGTGTGTGTTTGACTTGCCACAAAAAATAGTTGCGAACAAACATATGCAACCTGCTTTTGCTGGGGCTCACACACTCACCGACTTGGCTCAGTCAATCAGTCGATCGGCCGATCAATCGTAACTATCCTGGCTTTCTCTGCAGCTGCAGTCGATGGTGGACCTCCTAGAGGGGACACTCTACAGCATGGACCTTATGAAGGTGCACTCCTACATCAACAAGGTCGTCTCCCAGATGAACAACTTGGAGGAGGTAAGAAAAAAAAGGCTTGAACCACACAAAGAGAAACAGCTGGGGGAAGAAAGAGCCTTTTGGGCTTTCTGAGAAAGTTGTTTTCTTGGATCTTTTATTTTTCTTAAATTCAGTGTGACACTTCCTCATTTGAGATTAATTAATTCCATATTTGTAATGCTGCCTGTTCTAATGCTGACTCACTTGAGATGAGAGTTATGGTGGGATTCAAGTGGCTTCTTTTAAATTGAGTGGTCACCCACTCTTTGCCTAAGTGTTTTCCATCCTGTCTGCCTCACTCTCTGCTGCTAATTGAAACCAAGCAGATGCAAAAACCACAGATATTCCTCTGTCCCAGTCAGAAACACAGAATGCCCCCCCCCCCCACACACACACACACCTCAAAGTCTGGTGGTTAGAAGAAGGGATTGCAACTGTTCATCTGTAAAGTCAAGAAGTAGGTTTTAACAGGAGGTCTTAAGCAGTGCATGACAAAGTAGGTTTGTCAATCAAAGTCTCGCAGATGTAAAAATTTCATTGCAAATTTCATTGCATTTGTTTTTTAAAACAAACCTGCATTTTTGCACTGCGGGTTATTTCCGATCACGTTTTTTTGTGTGAGATACAGCGCCACATTCCATAGACTATGTGAGAAAGTAAAATGTGTTTTAGAAAAATGAATTCTAGATGTCTGCCACCAATCAGAAGGACCCGTGTCCCCATTCTGCCTTCTTCAGACTATCAAGACCAATCTGACGCGAGAGAATGACTTTGTGAGGGACAGTGTGATAGGCCTGTCCAATCAGCTGAAGCGCTACGAGAACTATTCTGACATCATGGTGGGCATAAAGAAGGAGATCTCCAGCCTGAGCCTGCAGCTACTACAGAAAGACGCCCCTGAGAACAAGGCCCAGGTACAGTACCTGCACTGTGCGTCTGTACTACTTTAACTTACTGTAGTCAAGTGGCTGAATGACACAGTAAGCATAGGGACATCCACAAAGACACATACACACACACACACACACACACACACTCATACACAAGCATGCACAATTGCATGAGAGCCAGCCCTAGGCTTTTTGGTGGCCCTAAACAAGAATGTAAATGGAATATTCTCCGACATAAATCAACACCACCACTTAAACTTGAATTGTGTGGCCCAGGGACGGTCATGGCCGCAAACGACTAATACATCTCAATCGGCAGGAGACTGCTGGAGAAAAAACGAAAGACGTCGGCAAGTACCCCGCCAAAAAGGCACCTGCTGCCAAACCGCCCGCCAAGCCCCCCAAGGAGAAGATAGTGAAGCCCAAGAAAGAGACGGCGAAACAAGCGAAGCCGGCGAAGGCCGACCCCACGGCCAAGGCCAAAGCGGCCGGACACCAGCCTGGGGTCATCCGGGGAATCACCTACTACAAGGCAGCCAAGGTGGATGAAGCTGAGCATGGAGGAAGCAGTAAAGGTGAGGTGTGGATGGGGGTTGGGGAGACGTTGGTGTCTTTTACTGCAGAAGCATCTCACAGTGTGTCATTGATTGCCAAATATGCTCAAGTGTCAACTCTTGGGGAAACCGTACTCAAACCCTTGGATTCCATAACCAATGAAGGTCAATGATGTGTGGTAGTGCTGTGGAAATGGAGCAGGTTTAGTTTGGGGCCTTTAAGGTGACTCGTCCTGCTGAAATAGAGCAGGTTTAGTTTGGGGGCTTTAAGGTGATTCGTCCTGCAGAAACACTCTTTTTGGAGAAGCAATGTTCTCCATGGTCTGGTATTGGTAAAAACTAAACAAGAGAATTTAAAGGCTGCACAAGAATTTAAATTTCAAAAGGCTGCACAGGTTTCCATTGGACTAAATCAGCGGTGCCCAATCATGCGCCATGGAGGGCCAAGAGTATGCAGGTTTTCAATCCAACCAATCACTACATCTGCTGATTTCACTAGTTCCCTCCTCTCTGGTTGAAGGTGTGATAATTAGTGAAATCAGCAGGTGTAGTGATTGGTTGGAATGAAAACCTGCGTACTCTCGACCCTCCATGGCACATAATTGGGCAGCACTGGACTAAATCAAAATCAAAAACAAGATTTAAAGGAGGGTATGAAAAACACATTTAGGAACTGGCCAAATCTGAGGGCAGTATTCCTTACAGCGTGGCTAACAAAATCTGCCACCATCATAAAAATAATTTCAATCATTATATTTATTATTATTTGAATCAGTTCTGAGTAATGTTTTTTTCCCAGAATGCTGAGCAAAGTATTCTTCTATCACAACATTAGATCATTTGTATTTTCAGGAAGAGCTCTTCAAGCTTTTCCGCTAGTTGCATCAAAATATATTTTTTTCACATTTAAAATGTCAACTGTGAGGGTTGCTGGGTGGGTCGATTAAGGCACCAAGCTGTGGTGTCAATGCCGACTGTGGCCAGTAGCTCCATAGGGTGATTTAATCGCTCAGGGTTTGGGAGGGTTCAGTCCGTTAGGGGTCAACATGTCCTCGCTCTCTATCGACCCCCGCTACTCGATCGGGCGACCGTTGACTGCCAAAAGCCGCATATGAAATGTCTTCCTCTGATTCCATTCGGTGAGAGCTTGGCTATGGGCTGCATTGTGAAAAGAAGCAGGCTGGTGACAGCACGTGTTTCGGAGGAGACGTACGGATGTCTTCACTCTCCCAATTCTGCAGTGGGGATTGCACACACGAACGCTGCTATAAATAGTTAATCGGACATTCCAAATTATGGTGGAAAATGGACATGTTCAGTTCCACGTTAGGAACTAAATCTATGTTTTAATTTTTAAATAAATGAATAAATAATAACAAAATGTCAACGGTGTTCTCTAACCTCCACCAATTCAGCCCTGTCTTTAAAAAGACACATAGGGGCCCTATCTTACACCCGGCGCTAAGCGGCGCTAACCCAAACGCAGGTGTCTTTGCTATCTTACACCCGGTGCAGGGTTCTTTATAACGCCTAGCGCTCACGTCTTTTAAATACCATGTATGATTAAAATGCTTGTTAAGATTTGTTAAAATCTTAACAAGCATTTTATTCTCACATTTAGACTTTACAATCTTATTTCTGTTACTTTTTTT